>CM051016.1:26206000-26268500 GCA_027704905.1 Muraenolepis orangiensis
ATGCTAAACAACGTGATCGCTGACCTACATCTGTGCACACACACACACACAATGTTCTCACAGGCATGCCTCACATGACACTGGAATGTGTGTGTGTGGCTCATAGTTGTTTGTTCAACACAACATACCAACAAACATAATGACAGGTAAACACACACACACACACACACACACACACATCCTGTCTGTCATTATGGAGCTGTGACAACATTACATTATCACAACGTTACTTTTAGACAGCTGCTCTAATTAGCTGACAAGCTGTGAATGTACGTGTGTGTGTGTGTGTGTGTGTGTGTGTGTGTGTGTGTGTGTGTGTGTGTGTGTGTGTGTGTGTGTGTAGCCACAGCGCTCCCGAGCATGCATACTTGTAGAGGAAGGTGAAAGACTCCACACTGGAGCTAGTAAGAAAACGCATCACACACACATCTACATTCTACGTACTACACGCACACGCACACACATCTACACACACACACACACACACACACATCTACACCCACACCCACACCCACACATCTACACACACACACACACACACATCTACACCCACACCCACACCCACACACATCTACACCCACACACCCACACACACACGCACACACATCTACACACACACACCCACACACACACACATCCAAGAACCCCTCAGCCCATCCCCCGTCTTTCACCGCTGATTTCCCCCATCTCTCCATCTTCCTCTGATCTCTCTTTCACACAAAACACAGACCGAGGAGAATCACACTCTCCTCCTCCACCCCGGGTCGGAGAGGAGGAGGAGAACGAGGACGGGGAGGAGGAGAGAGGATCGTGGAGGTACTCACCGGGCTAAAGAGGGGGACGCTGCATGGAAGCAACTTGTCCACTAGTGAACGATGCACACACACACACACACAAACACACACTTTCCCCCCCCCCACCCCAACACACACACACACACAGACACACTGGTGTCCACCTGCCCCTCCCTCCTCCCTCCCTCCTTCCTCTCCTCCTCCTCCTCCTCCTCCTCCTCCTCCTCCTCCTCCTCCTCCTCCTCCTCCTCTCCGAGGACGCTATGCGCTAGGAGCTATACAGTCAGCTCCCAGTAGTTAGTTGCTCATTGTAAAACAACACAGGTCTCAGGTTTCTGATAGCCTTACAACACGCTGGTCTTTACGTCACTTTATAATAATATCTATGTTATTATAACTACCGGACGTGAAACCATAGTTAACAACTCCCATGAAGGTATTTATACTTGAATAACGTATATTTACATACTGATATATATTTATATATACAGTATATTGATATATATTTACACAAGTAGAGAAAGCGCCCTGGGATAAAAGATAAATACTGAGATACAAGGACAGAGCCCATTTACATCCCATAATAATCACACTAAACAATACACAGACCGCAGATTCATGAATGTTACCACTGTTTGTAGCGCCGTGCTAACAGCCGCTCACCAGGAGAAGTGGCGAGCTTGCGCAGGATGCTAGCGCCAAATTAGCAGGATGCTAGCAGCCGTTTGATAAATCAAGTGAATCTGTCCGTCTGTCTCTCTTTCTGTCTGTCTATTCTCTTGCCGTCTGTCTGTCTCTACTATGCTTTCTATCCATCTGCCTATCTTGCTGTCTGTCTGTCACTCTGTCTCTCTCTTGCTTGCTGTCTGTCTGTCTTGCTGTCTGTCTCTTTGTATGTCTCTGTCTGTCTTTCTGTCTGTCTTTCTGTCTGTCTGTCTTGCTGTCTGTCTCTCTGTCTGTCACTATTGTTACTATTCACAGTAGACAGCAGATGGTGTCTTAAGACTTCAACAGGAGGCTTTATGGGTTAATAGGCTTGATAGAGTCAAAGGTTTTATGGCTTTACAGCAACAGCAATATACAGCAGAATATATATATATATATATATATACATATACATATATATATATATATATATACATATATATATACATATACATACATACATACACTGTATATTGCTCTGTCCACAAACATGCACATATTAACACACACACATAACCTCAGCCAACTTTGCTTAGATCACCGTGACAACGGAGCAGCGGTGACACCATAATCGCCGTGACAACCGGATCTACCGAGTGGTAGTAAATCCATCCAGGGACCCCTGCTCCCGGGGCCCCAAACAACAGGGCCCTGAATAAACAGACCAGAAAATAACATTGAACCACTTTTGTCCCAAACTCCTAAGGAAAGAGATTTGCAAGTGTGCCATAGAGAGAGAGAGGGAGAGGGAGAGGGAGAGGGAGAGAGAGAGGGAGGGAGAGGGAGAGGGAGGGAGAGAGGGAGAGAGGGAGAGGGAGAGGGAGAGAGAGGGAGAGGGAGGGAGAGAGGGAGAGAGGGAGAGGGAGAGAGGGAGAGAGAGGGAGGGAGAGAGAGAGAGAGAGAGAGTGGGGCTAACTAAACGGCCCCAGGGTTGGGGGAGACACACAAAGAGGGAGGAGCTGCTGGCAGCAGCTGGGTGTATGGATCTCCATGGCAACCAGGGTTAATGGTGCTGCCAGGGTTACTATCTTCACCGGGGTCACGACGGTAACCATGGTAACCCCGGGTGGTTACCATAGCTAGTTACGACTATAGCATGGTTACAACGGTAACCATGATAACCCCATTGTGGTTACCATAGTTACCGTCGTGACCCCGGTGACGATAGTAACCCTGGCCGGGTGTTGAAATCTGAGGAATCAGCGAGGACTTAACTGACTGACTAACTTTATTACTGACTAACTGGCTGGCTGGTTGACTGCCTGACCAACTGACTGGTTGACTGCCTGACCAACTGACTGGTTGACTGCCTGACCAACTGACTGGTTGACTGCCTGAACAACTGACTGGTTGACTGCCTGACCAACTGACTGGTTGACTGCCTGACCAACTGACTGGCTGACTGACCAACTGACTGGCTGACTGACCCGCTGGCTTACTTACTATTTATTAATGATTATATTATTAACATTGTAATTCATATTTCAACTGTGGAACTGGACTGGTAAGACCCAGCCAGGGGATTAACCCAGCGCTCAGTCAGCTGAACCTTAAGCTAAACACATACACACACGTTATCTCAGTGTCAGCTATGTCTTGTTATGCTAGTGAGTCCGTTCTATTGTGCTCAACTTCCTCTGCTGATTGTTGAGAGACTGAGCGATGGGAGCTCATCCATTGGCCAAAATGACCCGTCAATCACAAAACGACTCCCCTCTGAGTTGGCTGAGGCCCTAGCAGCTGCTACTGCTAGTCTGGGAGGGACTGAGATAGCGTGCCTCTCTGCTAGCCGCAGGGCGCTAGTTAGCCAGCTAATTAGCCGCAAACTCACCAGTGGTTCAGGGATGGTACACTAGGTTTACAAACACACACAGAGGGGGGATGGGGGGATACCTCAGTAAACACTTCAGCTCTGAAGACGAGTTTCAGTTGTCTAAGAACGCCGCCTAAGAACCTTTTAGCAAGGCACTGAGGGCACCAGCGCCGTAACCCCCGACATGACATGAAAGACCCAACGAACATGTGTTTATATTCAGCACGGCAAGCAAGGTCAACAGCAGAGAACACGCTGCAACATGACCTTCCTATCCCTCTCCTCACCTGGTCTCCCTCTCTCCTCACCTGGTCTCCCTCTCTCTCCTCACCTGGTCTCCCTCTCTCTCCTCACCTGGTCTCCCTCTCTCTCCTCACCTGGTCTCTCTCTCTCTTCACCTGGTCTCTCTCTCTCTCTCTCTCTCTCTCTCTTCAACTAGTCTCTCTCTCTCTCTCTCTCTCTCTCTCCAACTAGTCTCTCTCTCTCTCTCTCTCTCTCTCTCTCTCTCTCTCTCTCTCTCTCTCTCTCTCTCTCTCTCTCTCTCTCTCTCCTCTCTCTCTCTCTCTCTCTCTCTCTCTCTCTCTCTCTCTCTCTCTCTCTCTCTCTCTCTCTCTCCTCACCTGGTCTCGATGTGGTCAAACAGGTGCTGCCAGCGGTCGGTGACGTCCTGGATCTTGTGGTGGACCTCCGACTCATTGGTCTTGTTGCTAAGGGACTCTGTCTCTTGGGTCTTGTTGTTAGGGTACTCTGTCTCCTTGGTCTTGTTGCTAGCGGATATAAGCTGCTCCCCAAGCTGCCTCAGGTGGGTCTTGTTCTCACTGAACAGGTTGATCTCCTCCATGCAGTCCTGATCACACAAATGACATCATTAAGGAGCAGGTAGGGTGATTGAGGAGCAGCTGTGACCAGGGGTTAAAGGTCATTGAGGAGCAGCTGTGACCAGGGGTTAAAGGTCATTAAGGAGCAGGTAGGGGTTAGAGGTCATTGAGGAGCAGCTGTGACCAGGGGTTAAAGGTCATTGAGGAGCAGGTATGGGTTAGAGGTCATTAAGGAGCAGGTTAGGGTTAAAGGTCATTAAGCAGCAGGTAGGGGTTAGATGTCATTAAGGAGCAGGTAGGGGTTAGGTCATTAAGGAGCAGGTAGGGGTTAGAGGTCATAGAGGAGCAGGTAGGGGTTAGAGGTTACCTTCTTGAGTTTTTCCACCATGTCCTCGATGGTGATGTCAGAGTCGTCTGCCACGCGGTGCTCCATCTGGCTCAGCCAATCACAGAGCTCCTTGTTCTTCTGGTTGAAGACCACCCAGGCGTTGAGGTGGTCGGCGATCTCCTGTTTCCGTAGCGACACCTGACACAGGAAGTAGATGACGTGACACTTGAACCACAGCTCAGTGTGCAGGGCTCCCCTACCTGCTCCATAATGACCTCTTACCCCTACCTGCTCCTTAATGACCTCTAACCCCTATCTGCTCCTTAATGACCTCTAACCCCTACCTGCTCCTTAATGACCCCTAACCCCTACCTGCTCCTTAATGACCTCTAACCCCTACCTGCTCCTTAATGACCCCTAACCCCTACCTGCTCCTTAATGACCTCCAACATCTACCTGTTCCTTAATGACTCACTCTTCAAATTCACTTTTCACTTTTCACTTTACACATGTCACTTTCAGTTGATTTATTTATTAATATATTATTCTGCCAATTTGCACTATACGTATTGTTGTGTATTGTATATACCTACGTACTACTGTAATAATACTGTAAATTTATCTTCATTTATCAATACATTTAGATTTCATTTAACTATATTTTTGTTTATACAATTTTATTGTTTTTTAGCTTAGGTATTAGTATTTTTTGTGTGTGCTTTTATTCCCCCTGTGTCAACTGTTGCACCTTAATTTCCCTCGGGATTAATAAAGTAATCTGAATCTGAATCTGAATGACCTCTAACCCCTACCTGCTCCTTAATGACCCCTAACCCCTACCTGCTCCTTCATGACCTCTAACCCCTACCCGCACCTTCATGACCTCTAACCCATACCTGCTTCTTAATGACCCCTAAACCCTACCTGCGAGACACACACACTCACACACACACAAACACACACACTCCCCCCCCCCCCCACACACACACACACACAGAAATAGTTACATACACACACACAGAAACAGATAGACACACAAGTGTACACACACACACACACACACACACACACACACACACACACACACACACACACAGAAGCACACACACCTGTTGAGTATGGCGCCCTACGAGATGGCTGCCGTGTCGCGAGCTCCCGCACGACAACGCAGTTTTTTGTTATTTATTATTTTTATCGCAACTATCTTTGTTCAGGAAGTTAGCAGCACGTTCATTTATAACTTTTGCACACTTCTGGAGATCAGATCGACAGTCGCTCGCCGCCTACCGGAGTTTTTTCATTCTTTCGACTCGGATGTCCCGCCCGAAGTCACAGCTGGATTATCTCCGACCATCTTGGACACGATTACACACAAGCGTCGCAGGAAGAAGCGAGGGAAGCGAGCCGGCGTGCCAGTCAGGCTGAGATGTCAATCCGATCGCCCCCCACTACCCACCATTGTACTGGCTAATGTACAGTCTCTGGACAATAAGTTAAGCGAGCTACAGGCTCGTATTCAATTCCACCGGGAAACTAAGGACAATTGTATCATCTGCCTTACGGAGACATGGATGTCGGAGGGGGTTACCGACGCAGCTATCGAGCCGACGGGGTTTTCCGTCCACCGGGCGGACAGAACAAAGGCTCTCTCTGGTAAAGATCACGGAGGGGGGGTATGTCTCATGATAAACAGATCTTGGTGCAACCAAAGTCATGTACATCCCCTCAAGTCTTTCTGTTCCCCGGACCTGGAGTACCTGATGCTTATGTGCCGTCCATACTGGCTACCTCGGGAGTTTACAGCGGTAACCGTGACCGCTGTTTACATTCCCCCACAAGCCAACACGGACACAGCGCTGAAGGAACTGTACGGGGCTATCAGCGAACAGGAGTCGGCACACCCCGAGGCTGCTCTCATCGTGGTGGGGGACTTCAACAACGAACCTGCGTACCTGAAGAAGGTTCTCCCGAAGTTCTACCAACACATAACGAGCAACACACGGGATCCTCGACCACTGCTACACCCCCTTCCGTGATGGCTACAAGGCCCTCCTCCGCCCACCGTTCGGCAAATCAGACCACTGCTCTATCCAGCTACTCCCCGCCTATAGGCAGAGACTGAAGCAGCAACCGACCGCTGTGAGGGAGGTCCAATGCTGGTCGGACCAAACGGACTATATGCTGCAGGATTGTTTTGATCGCGCTGACTGGCACATGTTCCGCGTTGCCTCGGACAATAACATCAACGAGTACGCGTCGTCGGTCACCGGGTTCATCAAGAAGTGCATAGATGACGTTGTTCCGACCAAGTCGGTTCGGATATATCCCAACCAGAAACAGTGGATTAACGGCGCTGTTCGCGCTGCCCTCCACGCGCGTAAGGCCGCCTTTGGCTCCGGGAATATGGAGGAATATACGAGAGCCCGTTACGACCTCCGCAAGACCATCGTCACTGCCAAGCGGGAGTATAAGGACAGAGTGGAAGATAAATTCAAGAGCCACGACGCGAGGGGTATGTGGCAGGGGCTACAGACGATAACGAACTTCAGAGGGAGAACCAGTTGTGTAGAGAACTCCTCTGCCTCCCTCCCAGGAGAGCTAAATACTTTTTTTGCTCGGTTCGACGTGAACGGCAGCCCGCCGAAGCCAGCGCCGCCTGAGGAGACCAGCCTGCTGAACATCTCGGAGGCGGATGTGCGCCGCACCTTTAAGCGGCTGAACATCCGTAAGGCGGCAGGCCCCGACGACATCCTGGGCCGCGTCCTCAGAGCATGCGCAGACCAGTTGGCAGGAGTCTTTGCAGACATCTTCAACCTCTCCCTGTCCCTGGCTGTTGTCCCCACGGTCTTCAAGATGTCCACCATCGTGCCTGTCCCTAAACAACCCAAGGTAACATGTCTGAATGACTATAGACCTGTAGCCCTCACCTCGATTGTCAGCAAATGCTTCGAGAGGTTGGTCAAGGACTTTATTTGCTCCGTGTTACCTGCCACGCTGGACCCATGGCAATTTGCATATTGTCAAAACAGATCCACAGACGACGCAATTGCCATGGCCCTCCACACTGCCCTTTCCCACCTGGATGGAAATAACTGTTATGTGCGAATGCTGTTTGTGGACTACAGCTCAGCGTTCAACACGATAGTTCCTGCCAAGCTCGACACCAAGCTTAGAGGTCTAGGTGTGTCCCCATCCACGTGCAGCTGGATACTGGACCTCCTGTCGGACCACCGCCAGGTGGTGAGGATGGGCAGCACCACCTCAGAGCCACTGACCCTCAACACGGGAGCCCCCCAGGGATGCGTGCTGTGCCCTCTCCTCTACTCCCTCTACACCCACGACTGCATGGCTATGCACAGCTCCAACGTCATCATCAAGTTTGCTGACGACACGACAGTGATGGGCCTGTTCACCGGCGACGACGAGACAGCCTACAGGGAGGAGGTTGGATCGCTGGAGCAGTGGTGCCAGGAGAACAGCCTCGCCCTCAACGTCAAGAAGACCAAGGAGCTGATCGTGGACTTCAGGAAGCAGAGGGGAGAGCACAGCCCTATCTCCATCGACGGTGTTGCAGTAGAGAGGGTCAGCAGCTTCAAGTTCCTCGGCGTGCACATCTCCGAGGACCTCACATGGTCCACGCACACCACACACGTGGTGAAAAGGGCCCAACAACGCCTGTATTTCCTCAGGCGTCTGAAGAAATTCAGCATGGGCCCCCGCATCCTGAGAACATTCTATAATGGCACCATCGAGAGTGTTCTTACAGGGTGTATCACCGCCTGGTACAGGAACTGTACCGCACTCGAGCGCAGAGCGCTTCAAAGTATATGGTTGGAGGTGAGCTCCCCTCCCTCCTGGATATATACAACCAGCGGTGCGTGGTTAAGGCCAAACGCATCATAAAGACATTGCCCACCCAGCCACAAACTGTACTATGCTGTACGCATATAACAATGTATATTTTATTACATTGATTTCTATATACATATTGCTCTTTTCTGTGCCGATATATTGCATTTTATAAATTGCATTTTTATTTTTATTCTATTTTTATTTCTGCTGTCTGTCGTCGGGTTTTGCACATAAGATTTTCACACCACTGCTTTATACTTGTGTAAACTGTGAAGTGACAATAAACTTGACTTGACTTGACATTGATTTTCTCCCTCCATACTAAAGTGAAGTACTGCTGGAAGTGGAGACTCGTTTTTGGTCGAAAGTTAAAGCTGTCACACCCCCCCCCCCCCCCCCACACACACACTACTTGTAATACAAATGGTCCTCTTCCTGACCTCCCCCACCACACCCCTGTTTCACCATCTGCTCCCCCGTTCTCACCCATCAGCCCCTCCCCTGCCTGGCAACCCTTTCACACCAAAACAAGATTTAGCCACTTACCGGTTCAGCGGCTAGCAGAGAGCTAATCTAGTGCTGCACACTTACTTCATACACAAGTGTGTGTGTGTGTGTGTGTGTGTGTGTGTGTGTGTGTGTAGGTGTAGGTGTAGGTGTAGGTGTACGTGTGTGTGTGTGTGTGTGTATGTGTGTGTGAACATGTGTGTGTGGTTGTGGTTGCATGTTTGTGTGTGTGTGTGTGTGTGGGTGTTCCTACCTGTAGACAGAGGTCGTCCCATTGGGTGTTGAGCTGGGCCACCTGGCCGTGCAGCAGCAGCAGGTTGTCAGCGGTGACGTACTGGGACAGGTCCGCCTGCATGACGGTCACATTAGACAGACCCTCGGCCCAGTCCCCCAGCATGGTCTGGGTCTCCTGCATACCATCACACACACACACACACACACACACACACACACACACACACACACACACACACACACACACACACACACACACACACACACACACACACACACACACACACACACACACACACACACACACACACACACACACACAGAGAGATCAGGGGCAGACACAGGGAGGTCCCGGTAATACACTACAAGTGTCTCTCTGTGGATCTCTCTCTCTCTCTCTCTCTCTCTCTCTCTCTCTCTCTCTCTCTCTCTCTCTCTCTTTCTTTCTCCCTCTCTCTCTCTGTCTCTCTCTCTGAGTCAAACTCAGATTCTCCCCCTCTCTCTCAGACGGTCTCTCTCAGCCAGTCTCTCTGTCTCTGTCTCTCTCTCTCTTTCAGTCAGACTCTCTCGATGCTTTTTCTCTCTCTGTGTGTCACACACAGTCTGTCCGACCCGCTCTTCCACTCTCTCTCTGTCTCTCTCTGTCTCTCTCTGTCTCTCGCTCTCTCTCCTTGTCCCGCCCCTAGAGAGGATTAAGGGCCGTGACTCCCAGGGCAGGATGTATGAGGGGGCGTGGCTTAGAGCTGTGGGCGGGGCCTCCCTCAGCTGCTATCTCCTATGGTGTGTGTCACATGCCTCCTAAAAGCTTAATGTCTTGTAAAGAGATTATATTAGTATTCATCTCACTACTGTCCACCAAAAAATAAAACTACTAATATTAATACTCTGGCTCTACTATGGCTATATATCATATATAATATTCATAAAAATACTAATACTGATGATAATAATACTAATAATAATAATAATCACATGAATGAATCTCACATTTCAAGGCACAGAGTGACTCAGTGACTTAGCGTGTGTGTGTGAGTGAGTGAGTGATTTAGCCTCCCGCTGGAACAGCTGCTAGCAACGAGCCACAGTGGGTTCTGTGGTGAATGAATGAGTGACTATTGTACAACAGAAGAGTGTCTGGACTCACCTGGTAGAAGTGCTCTCTGTCCTGCAGCTCGTCCAAACCCTCCGCCGTCGACTGGTCCAGTCTGGCCTTCACGTCCTCCAGAGCCAGCGAGCTAGCGGCTAGCCCCTCCTCGTAGCGCTGCCAGTTCTGAAACACATCAACAAAAACAACACAATCACAGTTAAACACAATCAAGACAACAATATAACAATATAGCAACAATAGTCAATACAGAGCATCCCTGAGCGAGGCTTTCAGAGCGACAGCAATCTAATCACGTCCGTAATTGATTGTCTGTTTATGTCCCCCGCTCTCTTCATTACCACAGATAGGATTATCACCTCCTGACCTTGATTGACAGCCTGTCATTCTCACAGACGGTGTGACCGTCTTGGTTACACTCGGCTACTTCCTGTTGACTCTCCTGCCTTGGGTGACGTTGGATAACGTTGACTGCAGGAGAATTAACAGACGCTTTACACTTTCTTTGGCGACATCAACAACTAGAGGGCCCTCAGTAGAACATACCTCCAACTAGAGGGCCCTCAGTAGAACATACCTCCAACTAGAGGGCTCTCAGTAGAACATACCTCCAACTAGAGGGCCCTCAGTAGAGAACATACCTCCAACTAGAAGGCCCTCAATAGAACATACCTCCAACTAGAGGGCCCTCAGTAGAACATACCTCCAACTAGAGGGCCCTCAGTAGAGAACATACCTCCATCTAGAGGACCCTCAGTAGAGACCATACCTCCAACTAGAGGGCCCTCAGTAGAACATACCTCCAACTAGAGGGCCCTCAGTAGAACATACCTCCAACTAGAGGGCCCTCAGTAGAGAACATACCTCCAACTAGAGGGCCCTCAGTAGAACATACCTCCAACTAGAGGGCCCTCAGTAGAGAACATACCTCCAACTAGAGGGCCCTCAGTAGAGAACATACCTCCAACTAGAGGGCCCTCAGTAGAGAACATACCTCCAACTAGAGGGCCCTCAGTAGAACATACCTCCAACTAGAGGGCCCTCAGTAGAACATACCTCCAACTAGAGGGCCCTCAGTAGAACATACCTCCAACTAGAGGGCCCTCAGTAGAGAACATACCTCCAACTAGAGGGCCCTCAGTAGAGAACATACCTCCAACTAGAGGGCCCTCAGTAGAGAACATACCTCCAACTAGAGGGCCCTCAGTAGAGAACATACCTCCAACTAGAGGGCCCTCAGTAGAGAACATACCTCCAACTAGAGGGCCCTCAGTAGAACATACCTCCAACTAGAGGCCCTCAGTAGAACATACCTCCAACTAGAGGGCCCTCAGTAGAACATACCTCCAACTAGAGGGCCCTCAGTAGAGAACATACCTCCAACTAGAGGGCCCTCAGTAGAACATACCTCCAACTAGAGGGCCCTCAGTAGAGAACATATCTCCAACTAGAGGGCCCTCAGTAGAACATACCTCCAACTAGAGGGCCCTCAGTAGAGAACATACCTCCAACTAGAGGGCCCTCAGTAGAGAACATACCTCCAACTAGAGGGCCCTCAGTAGAGAACATACCTCCAACTAGAGGGCCCTCAGTAGAACATACCTCCAACTAGAGGGCCCTCAGTAGAGAACATACCTCCAACTAGAGGGCCCTCAGTAGAACATACCTCCAACTAGAGGGCCCTCAGTAGAGAACATATCTCCAACTAGAGGGCCCTCAGTAGAACATACCTCCAACTAGAGGGCCCTCAGTAGAGAACATACCTCCAACTAGAGGGCCCTCAGTAGAGAACATACCTCCAACTAGAGGGCCCTCAGTAGAGAACATACCTCCAACTAGAGGGCCCTCAGTAGAACATACCTCCAACTAGAGGGCCCTCAGTAGAGAACATACCTCCAACTAGAGGGCCTTCAGTAGAACATACCTCCAACTAGAGGGCCCTCAGTAGAACATACCTCCAACTAGAGGGCCCTCAGTAGAACATACCTCCAACTAGAGGGCCCTCAGTAGAGAACATACCTCCAACTAGAGGGCCCTCAGTAGAGAACATACCTCCAACTAGAGGGCCCTCAGTAGAGAACATACCTCCAACTAGAGGGCCCTCAGTAGAACATACCTCCAACTAGAGGGCCCTCAGTAGAACATACCTGAAACTCAAGGGCCCTCAGCAGAGAACCTCCTCGGCCACACCAAACAGATTCAGATTCAGATTACTTTATTTATCCCGAGGGAAATTAAGGAACAGTCCCCTTTGCTTCTAAAAATCTGTTTAATAAATGTTTCACCTGGAGATTAAATTGGTCTTCCATATAAGGAGCTGGTAGTGGACTTCAGAATGCGGAAAACACCCTCACAACGATTTCCATCGTTCTATCGTGGCGGTGGAAACTGTTCAGGACTACACTCCCCTGGACTGGGCCAAGAACACCGAGGCTGTGTACAAGAAGGGCCAGAGCCCACTCTACTTCCTCTGAGGCTCCGGTCCTTCAATGTCTGCGGTATGATGCTGCGGATGTTCTACCAGTCTGTGGTAGCCAGTGCCATCTTTTTTGCGGTCGTGTTCTGGGGCAGCAGGTTGAGGGCGGTCGACACCAACAGAATCAATCAAATCATCAGGAAGGCGGGTTCTGTCCTGGGGTGGAACCTGATTGGTTGGTGGTGGTGTCAGAGAGGAGGAGGCTGTGCAAGCTGCAGAGCATCATGGACAGTGACTCTCAGCCTCTCCACCAGGTCCTCATACAGGAGCAGCTTCAGCTACAGACTGTTAGCACCGAGATGCTACAGACTGTTAGCACCGAGATGCTACAGACTGTTAGCACCAAGATGCTACAGAACGCCACAGGAAGTCCTTTCTCCTGGTGGCTATAAGACTTTTCAATGGATCCATCTCAGGTGGTAAGATGGAGAGGAGGCACAGTGACCTGAGGTCCTCTCTCTCTCTCTCCACTTTGTTTTTACTTGATGAACATTGCACTTTATTATCTGTAATACACCTCATTGCATCTTATTTTTCATCTTATTTTTATCTTATTTATATCTTAAATTTCCTCTATGTTGTATGTATGGCGACTGTTGTACTTTCTCCCAATGCTGAATAATCATTCAAAACAATCCTGGATCTGGATCCAGGTTTTTAAAATATAATATAATCAATTGGCATCAGTGGTCCCTTAATTTATGCATCCACCAAGTGTCATGCAAAACAGTCTACATCTACCCCAAATCTATCTTTCTTGAGCATTGATGAACCTTCCCCATAATCTAATCAATAGGCCTGTATCACGTTAGATTAGAACGCCGGAAGTACCCGTTAAAAATGGCTGAAGCAGTGTATCCCAAGTTCCGGTTAATGCATTCACCTTGGCATTCACCATGGAGGACAGTTATCGCTGGACAACATCGCTGATAACCTTCCAAAAGTCAGTCAAGACGATGTGGTTCAACTAGTGAATGAACACTACAGGCAAGAAGTCTGAATCCGAATCATACAATTCCCTGACATTGTGTCTTGTGGCTCTATCTGGATATATCGCCATATAACGAAGGTGATTTAGTGTAGGAGCAGAGGTATGCCTATGTATTTAATATTGGCGATTTATTTGATGGATTTTAATTATTTCAATGTACCTTTTCATTTACGTGTTAAGATGTAGTGTGCAGCTGTATATTTTCTAAAAGGGAATGCCTGTTATTCTTGTGAATACGAGTTGTCTTAAAATAAAAGTGCTTGTGACATACTTGTGGCATTGAGTTAAAACAGAATTTGTATAAAATACCGAGATATATCGTATATCGCGATGCAGCCTAAAAATACCGGGTTTTGGTCCGTATCGCCCAGCCCTACTTGGGACCAGTGCTTTTAATCACACACTTACCAGTCATTATGTGGCTCTATTTGGATGAGAGATGGAGTGTGTGTGGGGGTCAGGACCAGTGCTTTTAATCACACACATACCCGACAATATGTGGCTCTATTCGGATGAGAGATGGAGTGTGTGTGGGGGTCAGGACCAGTGCTTTTAATCACACACATACCCGACATTATTAGCCTATTCCGCCCACTTTTCGAGACGTATATTCTCTCCTTGTCAAAGTGCAAACTGCAGACATACGCGCTACCCCTGAGAACATGAAACCAGGGACCTTCATCCTCCTTATCAGCCTCACACAAGACTTGCGGAGGAGTTTGTCTTTGGGTAATGGTGTAAACTGAGGTAGGGCTGTCTTTGTTTAGACGTTGAGCAGCCGGTACACTACAATAACAGAGAGGAGAGGAGGCGGCCAGTTTGTCACGTATCTGGGGTAACTACCGGAAGAAAGACTACACTGCTCACGGCTCCGGAAGCAGGAAGTGTGATATAGGCCTATTGGTCCTTGGCCCATGGGCAATCAAATCTAGTTTTGTCCAAATCCATCCATAACTTTATTGAGTTATCTTGTTAACAGACAAACAAACAAACAAACAATCAGACAACAGCTGTTGTATGTTTGACTGTTGTCTGACAGTCAAACAAACCGACAAACAGTCCATCTTTGATGCCGGAGGTAACAACAACCACAACAACCCACAACATGTAACTTTCCCTGGATGACAAAGGAGTACATCAGGGCGAGAATAGGCTCTCAAACCAGTTCCCCCAAAAACACAAACCAGTTCCCCCAAAAACAAAACGGATCTACCCAGTCATGTTCAGGTGCCGTTAGCTGAAGCATCTTGCAGTGAACTCCGATACAGGTCACGAGGAAGGCTGTGGACATTGGGGATCGAACCCGGTACCTTTCACAGCTGGTATTACAACACCTCCCCCTCCACTCCCCCCCCCCCTTTTAGTGCTGGGACAAGAGGTGGTCATTACATCTCCTTCCTGTCTGGGGCAGGGGGTTCTCCCCAGGAAAACACAACACTATTATTATCCCTGTCTGTCTGTCTGTCTGTCGGTCTGTCGGTCTGTCGGTCTGTTAGCAAGATAACTCAAAAAGTGAAGTACGGAGTTGGACTAAACTTGGTGGTTTGATTGGATTTTGGTGCAGATATAAGGTATCTGCATATAACTTGGTGAGGGTTTAGGTGGAATGCCAATTAGGATTTAAGAACAACAAGAGAATAATCGGAATACGAACTGATGCTTTCGAGGGATAGTTTAGCCTCAGAAATAATAGGGCAAAGGGGACTTCTTGGTGTGCAGAGGTATGCACTCTACTGAGGGCCCTCTAGTTATCGTTCTGAAGCATAGACACCCTGTCTGGTTGGGAGTGAGACGAAAACATAGAATTAGATGCTTCCATTAGCCGCCGTAACTACACCGAAGGTCTCTCACCGCTATCCACTCTCAGACTAGTGGTGTCAGCAGCGCAGGTCTACCTGGATGATGGACCGGGTGAGGTCGGTCCTCCTGTCCAGCAGGTGGCGCAGCTGGTCCCATTCCTCCTGCAGGGCCCCCAGTTCCGTCTGAAGCCCAGCCTGGGTCTCCTCGTTCCCCACGGAGAAGAGCTGCCGGCCCACCTCCAGAGTCTGGAGGTAGCTGCTCTGGTAGCGCTGGAACAGGAGCTCCACGTGCTGCAGAGAGACACACACACACAGTGTGTGTGTGTGTGTGTGTGTGTGTGTGTGTGTGTGTGTTTATATGAGTGTGCATGTGCGTGTGTGTGTGTGTGTGTGTGTATATATGAGTGTGCGTGTGCGTGTGTGTGTGTGTGAGGGTGTGTGTGTATATATGAGTGTGCGTGTGCGTGTGTGTGTGTGTGTGTGTGTGCGTGTATATGAGTGTGTGTGTGTGTGTGTGTGTGTGTATATATGAGTGTGCGTGTGCGTGTGTGTGTGTGTGTGTGTGTGTGTATATATGAGTGTGCGTGTGTGTGTGTGTGTGTGTGTGTGTGTGTGTGTATATATGAGTGTGCGTGTGTGTGTGTGTGTGTGTGTGTGTGTGTTTATATGAGTGTGCGTGTGCGTGTGTGTGTGTGTGTGTGTGTGTGTGTATATATGAGTGTGCGTGTGCGTGTGTGTGTGTGTGAGGGTGTCCTACCAGCAGGTCTTTCCAGGACCGGTGCAGCAGCAGCAGGCTGGTCCTGGGGGGCCCGGCAGGGGACAAGAGGTCCCGGCTCTCTGTCAGGAAGCGGTGGATCTTGGCGAGGCTGCGGGTGTAGACCTGACGGTGCTTCACCAGACCCTCCACCAGGGAGCAGCGTTGGGACGCCCGGCCCACTGCCCCAGCCCACTGCTCTCGGAGCAGGGACAGCTGCAGCAGGAAGTCACTCCTGGCACAACAGGATGTCGGTCAGACGAGACAGTGAAACGGGGGGGGGGGGGGGGGGGAGGATGAAGAAGAAGAGGAGGATAAGACAAAGACAGAGGATGAGTATGACAAAGGTGATGGTGAGTGTAATAAGGTGAGGACAGGTGTACAGATGAAGGTGATGAAGATGAGGACAGGTGTACAGATGAAGGTGATGAAGATGAGGACAGGTGTACAGATGAAGGTGATGAAGGTGGTGCAGGTGTACAGATGAAGGTGATGAAGGTGAGGACAGGTGTACAGATGAAGGTGATGAAGGTGGTGCAGGTGTACAGATGAAGGTGATGAAGATGAGGACAGGTGTACAGATGAAGATGATGAAGGTGAGAACAGGTGTACAGATGAAGATGATGAAGGTGAGAACAGGTGTACAGATGAAGGTGATGAAGGTGAGGACAGGTGTACAGATGAAGGTGATGAAGATGAGGACAGGTGTACAGATGAAGATGATGAAGGTGAGAACAGGTGTACAGATGAAGGTGATGAAGGTGAGGACAGGTGTACAGATGAAAGTGATGAAGGTGAGAACAGGTGTACAGATGAAGGTGATGAAGATGAAGATGAGGACAGGTGTACAGATGAAGGTGATGAAGGTGGTGCAGGTGTACAGATGAAGGTGATGAAGGTGATGAAGGTGAGGACAGGTGTACAGATGAAGGTGATGAAGGTGGTGCAGGTGTACAGATGAAGGTGATGAAGGTGAGGACAGGTGTACAGATGAAGGTGATGAAGGTGGTGCAGGTGTACAGATGAAGGTGATGAAGGTGAGGACAGGTGTACAGATGAAGGTGATGAAGGTGGTGCAGGTGTGTTACCTGTCCTCCACCTCTTCTCTGTGCAGCAGCAGCATAGCCTCAGACACCACTGAGTGGAGGATCTGGTGTCCGATGGAGACCTCCACCTGGAACCTCTATACACACACACACACACACACAGACACACCCATATATAAACACACACACATATATACACACGCACACATGTGTGTTAATGTGTGTAACACCCAGTATATATATTGTGGCATCACGAGGGGACAGGTTACATCCCAAAAGGGGCTTGTAACCTGTATGGATCCCAAAATGGCCACCGGTCCACAAACTACATCTCCCAGCATGCCCCACAACTCTGACAGGTGTAGGTGCTTAAGCCACCTAATTGAAGCTGGAGACACGTGTAGAAAAGCCTCAAAAGAGAAGGAAAGTCCAATTTTTGTTTGTTTGTTGGGGGGAAAAGCCCTTTGTGAGGAAATAAAGCCTATTTTTATTTAAACTTTCCTATTTTGTCCTGTTTTGCCTGGAATTCTGCACCGCCCCACACTAGCCCGCTGAGACGGCCTCTCATGATGTTAGTGTGTGTGTGTGTGTGTGTGTGTGTGTGTGTGTGTGTGTGTGTGTGTGTGTGTGTGTGTGTGTGTGTGTGTGTGTGTGTGTGTGTGTGTGTGTGTGTGTGTGTGTGTGTTACCCGGTGTGTGCGGAGCTGCTCCCTCAGTCCACTGTAGGAGCCCGGTAGGTCCACCACCAGACTGTCCTCCGTCCTCTGGAGGAACTCGGCCCAACTCTCACACTTCTCCCCGAAACACTGCTGCTGTAGAGCTGCCGCCTGCAGCACACTGCGCACGCACGCACGCAGACACATGGATTGACACATACATAATCTTTTTAACATTCAATTATCTATATTATGTTTCTGTTATTGTAAATGTGTGTATTTTAAGTCCCATGTACCACCTGCAGTACCCTCTCATACCATTAGGGGCACGTGTACCATATGCAGTACCCCAATTTACCACCAGGGGTATGGACCACCTGCAGTACCCTCTCATACCACCAGGGGTATGTACCACCTGCAATACCCTCCTGTACCACCAGGGGTATGTACCACCTGCAGCACCCTCCTGTACCACCAGGGGTACGCACCAAAGGTAGAAAGCACTGGTCTAGAGACCGTATGTAGAGACAGACCATGTAGCTAAATGTTTTAAATTTTTTCCTCCCTCCATCCCCCACCCCCTCCGCCCAGCTCCTCCCTGCTCCCGGACGATTTCGCCAACTTCTTTGACAAGAAGGTCAACAATACAACAATATCCGATCCTCCTTCCTTGACCCTCCGGTGCCAGCATCAACCACCCATGTCTTCCCCCCCACCCTCCCACATACCTCCCTTACCCGTTTCTCTACCCTCTCCACAGAGGATGTTCTTCACCACATCCAGCTGCCCTTCCACATGCTCTCTGGATCCAGTCCCCTCCCCCTCTGCTTCAGTCTACTGCGCCTGAACTCCTGCCCTTCCTGACACACGTCATCAACGCATCTCTGATGTCTGGATGCCTTCCCGCTGCTTTCAAGACAGCCAGAGTCGCCCCCCTCCTGAAGAAACCAACACTCGACCCCTCTGAACTCAAGAACTACACACCAGTATCCCCTTTGCAAAACCCAGAACGTGCCGTCTTTAACCAATTGTCCTTGGACCCCCACCAATCTGGTTTCAAGGTGTGTCACTCGACAGAAACTGCCCTTCTGGCAGTGACGGAGTCGCTCCATGTTGCTAGAGTGAAATTCTCTCTCCTCGGTCCTGATACTCCTGGACCTGTCAGACCTGCAGCATTCCACACTGTGAACCACCAGATTCTCCTCTCCACCCTCTCTCCTTGTTTGCATCCTACCTGACGGGTCACTCCTACCAGGTGGCACTGTGGTCTGTGTCAGAACCACGCAGACTGACTACTGGGGTTCCACAAGGATCGGTCCTGGGTCCTCTTCTCTTCTCTCTCTACACAACGTCCCTTGGTTATTTTATCCACTCCCATGACTTATTCTACCATTGCTATGCTCACAACACCCAACTGGTCTTGTCTTTTCCCCCCTCGGATGCAGGGGAAGCGGAAACAGGCATTGCCGCGCGCCTAGCAGACATCTCAAAGTGGATGTCGATGCACCACCTAAAGCTCAACCTGGAAAAGACTGAGCGAGTGTTCTTCACAGCAAAGGGCTGTCCGCACCGAGACCTGGTTGTCACCATTGATGATGCTGTGGTAACACCTACTCGGACCACAAAGAATCTGGGTGTGACCCTGGAAGGCCAACTGTCGTTCTCGGCAAACATTGCATAGGTGACACACTCCTGCAGATTCCTCCTCTACAACGTCAAGAGGATTTTGCCTTTTCTCACTAAAAAGGCTGACAGGTGCTCATCCAGGCTCTTGTCATCTCCCGGCTCGACTACTGCAACTTCCTCCTTGCTGGCGCAGCGGCATTTGCCATCAGGCCCCTGGAGCTCATTCAGAAAGCTGCAGCTCGCCTTGTGTTCATCCGACCCAAGTTTTCCCACACATATACCCTTCTTCGGTCTCTACACTGGCTACCTATAGTTGCTCCAGTTCAAGTCCTTGGTGCTAGCCTACAAGGCAGTAAAAGGAACAACTCCATCCTATCTCCAGGCAATGGTTAAGCCCTACATCCCTGTCAGTCCACTTTGCTCTGCTTCTTCGGGCCGTCTGCTTAAGCCCTCACTTAGGGGCCCTTGTGGCCGATCTACGCAGTCACGGCTCTTCTCTGTCCTGGCACTAATTTGGTGGAATGAACTCCCCACGGATTTCAGGACTGCAGAGTCACTGCCCATCTTCCACCGCAGGCTGAAAACCCATCTCTTCAGGAAACACTACCCGGATCCTTCCTCCTAGCCCATCCTCTTATCACTTTTACTAGTGTCTTACTAAGTAGATGATCTACGTATGATTGTTAGAGGTAGATATTGTTCTAGATATTGTTCTATATTGTTTGCCAACTTATTGTTCTTTTACCTTACTGTACTTTTACCCCTGAACTAATTGTATTTTTATCTGAGCACTGGTTCAGTTATTGGAGACTTGCTAGAAATTAAATGCACTTTTGACTTCTGGTGACGAGTTGTTCTCTTATCTTCCTTTGTTGAAACACACTACTGTAAGTGGCTTTGGATAAAAGCGTCTGCTAAATGACTGGAATGTAATGTAATGTAATGTAATGTAATGTAGCTGCACCCCACCTGCACGTCTCCAGGGCCCCGGCGGTGGCACCGGCCCAGCCCTGGTTCAGTCTCTGCAGGCGCTGTGTGGCACTGCCCCCCAGTGGCAGGAAGTGGCTCTGCTGGTTCAGGACATCCAGGTCGGCTGACCACCCACTGGGCATCAGCAGGTCACACTGAGACAAGAGGACAGAGGACAGAGGTTGGGGGGGGCGGTATAGAGGACCCGTCACACAAGAGGGACTCCTGGTCTCTACTCTACCCTACTCTCTACTCTAATAAATTGTACTCTATTTTCTAGTCTACTATGTAGATGCGCAGGTGTGTGTGTCCAGGTGTGCCCAGAGTGTTACCTGAGACAGGGTCTGTTGGTCTCCATCCATAACCTCCTGCCACAGGTGGAGGTGTTCCTCTAGAGACCCCAACAACCTGTCAAAGTCTTTGAGCTGACCCTGCTCCTCCTGCCCGCGCACACACACACACACACACACACACACACACACACACACACTTATTCACACATTGATCCATCCAGGCGTTCATCGATTCATCAATTCACCCATTATTCATGTGAATCCTACCTGCAGTTGAGCCAGCTTCCTGGCCAGTGATTGGCCGAGCTGAAGTACGCCACGGGACAGCAGCCGGCACTTTGATTGGACGAGGTCAGAGGCCATGGGTTCCAGATGACCAATCAGGTTCTTGGAGGCCAGAAGCCCCTCCTCCAGGTCTGTCTGTAACACAGCAGCACGCTGCTGGAGGGACTGGAGACAAGGGGGAGATGAGATGAGAATGACCTCTAACCCCTACCTGCTCCTTAATGACCCCTAACCCCTACCTGCTCCTTAATGACCCCTAACCCCTACCTGCTCCTTAATGACCCGTCTCTGTACGGTCTAACCCCTACCTGCTCCTTAATGACCTGTCTCTGTACTGTCTAACCCCTACCTGCTCCTTAATGACCTGTCTAACCCCTACCTGCTCCTTAATGACCCGTCTCTGTACTGTCTAACCCCTACCTGCTCCTTAATGACCCGTCTCTGTACTGTCTAACCCCTACCTGCTCCTTAATGACCTGTCTCTGTACTGTCTAACCCCTACCTGCTCCTTAATGACCTGTCTAACCCCTACCTGCTCCTTAATGACCTGTCTCTGTACTGTCTAACCCCTACATGCTCCTTAATGACCTGTCTCTGTACTGTCTAACCCCTACCTGGTCCTTAATGACCTGTCTCTGTACTGTCTAACCCCTACATGCTCCTTAATGACCTGTCTCTGTACTGTCTAAGCGCTACATGCTCCTTAATGACCTGTCTCTGTACTGTCTAACCCCTACCTGCTCCTTAATGACATGTCTCTGTACTGTCTAACCCCTACATGCTCCTTAATGACCTGTCTCTGTACTGTCTAACCCCTACCTGCTCCTTAATGACCTGTCTAACCCCTACCTGCTCCTTAATGACCTGTCTCTGTACTGTCTAACCCCTACCTGCTCCTTAATGACCTGTCTCTGTACTGTCTAACCCCTACCTGCTCCTTAATGACATGTCTCTGTACTGTCTAACCCCTACATGCTCCTTAATGACCTGTCTCTGTACTGTCTAACCCCTACCTGCTCCTTAATGACCCGTCTCTGTACTGTCTTACCCCTACCTGCTCCTTAATGACCTGTCTAACCCCTACCTGCTCCTTAATGACCTGTCTCTGTACTGTCTAACCCCTACCTGCTCCTTAATGACCTGTCTAACCCTACCTGCTCCTTAATGACCTGTCTCTGTACTGTCTAACCCCTACCTGCTCCTTAATGACCTGTCTCTGTACTGTCTAACCCTACCTGCTCCTTAATGACCTGTCTCTGTACTGTCTAACCCCTACCTGCTCCTTAATGACCTGTCTCTGTACTGTCTAACCCCTACCTGCCCCTTAATGACCTGTCTCTGTACTGTCTAACCCCTACCTGCTCCTTAATGACCTGTCTCTGTACTGTCTAACCCCTACTTGCTCCTTAATGACCTGTCTAACCCCTACCTGCTCCTTAATGATCCGTCTCTGTACTGTCTAACCCCTACCTGCTCCTTAATGACCCGTCTCTGTACTGTCTTACCCCTATCTGCTCCTTAATGACCCGTCTCTGTACTGTCTAACCCCTACCTGCTCCTTAATGATCCGTCTCTGTACTGTCTAACCCCTAACTGCTGCTTAATGACCCGTCTCTGTACTGTCTAACCCCTACCTGCTCCTTAATGACCTGTCTCTGTACTGTCTAGCCCCTACCTGCCCCTTAATGACCTGTCTCTGTACTGTCTAACCCCTACCTGCTCCTTAATGACCCGTCTAACCCCTACCTGCTCCTTAATGACCTGTTTCTGTACTGTCTAACCCCTACCTGCTCCTTAATGACCTGTCTCTGTACTGTCTAACCCCTACCTGCTCCTTAATGACCCGTCTCTGTACTGTCTTACCCCTACCTGCTCCTTAATGACCTGTCTAACCCCTACCTGCTCCTTAATGACCTGTCTCTGTACTGTCTAACCCCTACTTGCTCCTTAATGACCTGTCTAACCCCTACCTGCTCCTTAATGATCCGTCTCTGTACTGTCTAACCCCTACCTGCTCCTTAATGACCCGTCTCTGTACTGTCTAACCCCTACCTGCTCCTTAATGACCCGTCTCTGTACTGTCTAACCCCTACCTGCTCCTTAATGACCTGTCTCTGTACTGTCTAACCCCTACCTGCTCCTTAATGACCTGTCTAACCCCTACCTGCTCCTTTATGACCTGTCTCTGTACTGTCTAACCCCTACCTGCTCCTTAATGACCTGTCTCTGTACTGTCTAACCCCTACCTGCTCCTTAATGACCTGTCTCTGTACCGTCTAACCCCTACCTGCTCCTTAATGACCTGTCTCTGTACCGTCTAACCCCTACCTGCTCCTTAATGACCTGTCTCTGTACTGTCTAACCCCTACCTGCTCCTTAATGACCCGTCTCTGTACTGTCTAACCCCTACCTGCTCCTTAATGACCTGTCTCTGTACTGTCTAACCCCTACCTGCTCCTTAATGACCTGTCTCTGTACTGTCTAACCCCTACCTGCTCCTTAATGACCCGTCTCTGTACTGTCTTACCCCTACCTGCTCCTTAATGACCTGTCTAACCCCTACCTGCTCCTTAATGACCTGTCTCTGTACTGTCTAACCCCTACCTGCTCCTTAATGACCTGTCTAACCCTACCTGCTCCTTAATGACCTGTCTCTGTACTGTCTAACCCCTACCTGCTCCTTAATGACCTGTCTCTGTACTGTCTAACCCCTACCTGCTCCTTAATGACCTGTCTCTGTACTGTCTAACCCCTACCTGCTCCTTAATGACCTGTCTCTGTACTGTCTAACCCCTACCTGCTCCTTAATGACCTGTCTCTGTACTGTCTAACCCCAACCTGCTCCTTAATGACTCCTTAATGAAGTATATATTCAAATATCTCAGTAACTTTGTGAAATATGACACAATATGTGTATCCTTCAAAAAAAATCCTTGATCTGCTGATCCAAAATCTAATCAACTGTTCCTTGGTCCACAAGTAATCTAACCCCAAGTTTTGTACAATTCAGGTCATAACTTTTTGAGATATTTTTCTTACAGACAGACAGACTGACAGGGGTGAAAACATAACCTCCATCACCTCCATCATTGATGGCGGAGGTAATTATAACAGTAGTTTAGTCTTGGCCTTCTCACCTCCACAGTCTGGATTTGAACCCTGAGCCGGTCTTGGGTGGGGTCTTGGGTGGGGTTCAGGGTGGGGTCCAGGGGGGGTTCTTGGGTGGGGTCCTGGGTGCGGTCTGAGGCGGTTATCAGGGCAACTGTCTCCCCCTGCAGCGTCTTGAGTCTCAGAGAAAGGGGCGTGGTAAGGCCACTAAACTCCTCCCACTTCACCAGCAGGACCCCGCCCCTACAGAGGCCCCGGTCCACGCCACGACGCACCTGAGCCCACCTGACGGGAAACAGGAAGTGACTGTAAACATTGTATTACCTTTCACTGTGACTGTGGCAGGTTGTGTGTGTGTGTGTGTGTGTGTGTGTGTGTGTGTGTGTGTGTGCAGGTGTGGGTGTGTGTGTGCCTGTCTGTGTGTGTGTGTGTGTGTGTGTGTGTGTGTGTGTGTGTGTGTGTGTGTGTGTGTGTGTGTGTGTGTGTGTGTGTGTGTGTGTGTGTGTGTGTGTGTGTGTGTGTGTGTGTGTGTGTGTGTGTGTGTACCTGTCTCTCTTAGTGTCTATGCGCTGGCTGAGCAGGTCTCTAGCAGCGGGGCTGAGGAGGTCCTGGAGGGAGGAGAGGTCTCGGTCCAGCAGGATTTCCCACTGCAGAGAGGCTGCCTCAGCCTCATCTCTTGCACGCTGCTCACACACACACACACACACGCACACACACAAACACATACCAACACACACACACACACACACACACACACACACCAATACACACATTATGTCACACATGAAATAACATGTTGGACCACAGAGCTGATGTTAGTCTCCAGGTGACGGTGGTGTCCTACTTGAAGGGCCTCCTGGGCATCCTGCTGGTCCAGGAGGCTCAGCCGCCCGTCGCTGTGGTAACGCAGCGCCTGGGCCATCCTGATGGTCTCCGCGGTAACCAGTCCGAGGGTCGTCCCCAGGCCGGTCAACAGCAGCCGGACCTGGGTCAGCCTCCGGACTGCCAATGCCCTCTGGAAGAGAGGGAAGATAGAGAGGGGGGGGGGGGGAGAGAGAGAGAGAGAGAGAGAGAGAGAGAGCGAGAGAGAGAGAGAGAGAGAGAGAGAGAGAGCGAGAGAGAGAGTATATCATTTTAATTTGACAGAACGGTGAGTTATGATGTGAATTTAATTTGTTCTGTTCTTCATGAGTGGAAGAGATGAGTTTGCGGAGCAGGGCCCTGTGGTTCATTCCCCCACAGAGGGGCTTACTGCTGGGGGAGAGACTCTTGTTCTCTCCCCAATAGAGGGGCTAACTGCTGGGGGAGAGACTCTTGTTCTCTCCCCAATAGAGGGGCTAACTGCTGGGGGAGAGACTCTTGTTCTCTCCCCAATAGAGGGGCTAACTGCTGGGGGAGAGACTCTTGTTCTCTCCCCCAGAGAGAGACCAACTGCTGGGGTTACCCAGCAGTTGGTCTAGAGAGGGGTTGGTCTAGAGAGGGGTTGGTCTACAGAGGGGTTACCTGCTGGGAGAGAGCAGAGCAGGTCTGTGTGGTTCTCTCCACCAGAGAGGAGAGCTCATGGTCTTCATCCTGCAGGACCTGGAGGTCTGAGGACCTCTGGCGGATCTTCTCCTCCAGGTCCTGGACACAGATAAGAGGTTAAAACACACAGCTGTCATCGTGGCTCAGGAAACACCAGGTGGTCAAAGTAGAAGCCCTGCCAGGTTTTCAGCTCCAAACACGGACTTGAATGGAGAGTTTGAGGAGGACTTTTACTTTCTAAAGTGGAATTTCTGTAGTTCTGTAGTGTTTTCAATTAACATCCACACTGAGAGAAGTAAGAATTGGTTTTATTCACAAACATTTAGACACTTTTATCCAAAGTGACGTGGTGAGTTAATGTTGAGATACAGAGCCCTCAGTAGAGTGCATACTTCCGCCACACCAAATAGTCCTAATGATCCGGATTACGATCCGGATCTGCGGATCCAAAATCGAATCAACTGTTTCTTGGTCCATAAGTCATTATAAAGTAGTAAAGTAAAGTTTTGTCAAAGTCTGTACATAACTTTTTTAGTTATCTTGCTAACAGACAAACAGACAGACAGACAGACAGACAGACAAATGAACAGGGGCGAAAACATAACCAATTAGCGGGTAGGGGGCTCGTCCTACCTCACACATGCAAAGGCTTTTCTCCACTTCTGATTGGCTGTTGGGTAAGAGGGCGGCGTCCAGACAGTTTTTCTGGCAGGTGATCCAGGAGCTTATCTGGTTCAGTCTCTCCTGTCGCTGGGATCTGGACCTCAGCTGCTCGCCTACGTCCTGGATCTGAACCAGACCGGCAGAGGGACAAACAGTAAGACAGGCAGGCAGACAGACAGTCAGTTTGTTAGTTATTTCCTTTCTTTATCCAATAATTCCAGATTGGCTCAGCTAAGAGCATTTCAGTAAAATCGCTAGGGTAAGCAGTTATATTCGGAATACAATGTTAGACGCTTTGAATATGTGTTCATAAATGTGTTTTTATGTGGTTATATAGAACACGGAAGTACAATAACAAAACATCGATAAAGGAAATGTGAAAAATGTGCCTAACATTCACAAATTAAAAAAGTAAATTCCCCTGATTAACACTTGAAATGAGTACAAGGTGTTTGGCCAGTGGAGTGTTCTGACCTGACAGTGGAGGCTGCAGCGCAGACTGAGCCAGCGGTGCTGGAGGAGACCCTGCTGCTCCGCCAGCCTCAGGTCTCCACAGCGCCCCCCATGGCCATCCGGATAATCACAGCCACGGACCACCGGCTGGTGGATGCAGTCGAGTGTAGCCTGGTGGAAACTCATCTCCGTCTGGCACTCCTGAGAGAGAGAAGGAAAGAGTAGACGCACATTTAAAATAATTACTATTCAAAAAAAGATAGTAGTGTGCAAATAGTGAATGGAATTGAAGCATAAGACCTAAAGCACTGGGTCCCAACTTCATAAGACCTGTCGCATTGGGCATGTGACTCTATTTCTAGGTTTAAAAATCCCTGTGACCGCAACATGCTTCATCTAACTACCGTCCACTAGTAGTTGGGCTACCATGGGTAGGAATCATAAGGCATATAATCATAAGGCAGGTATAGAAGGGAACTTGAGTGGACATTTCAAAAATCCAAAATGTACCATGAAATATCTGTAGTGTATAAGTCAACAATCTTCTCTGACTCCATCGTAAATCTGGACTAAACTATTTTACCATTTGAGTTTGTCTCTCTGGCTCAAAGAGTGCAGTACAACATGTACATTGGGATAGCAGTACAACATGACACCAAGACCGACCGGTCTGGTCTGGTTCTGGTCTGGTTCTGGTCTGGATGAGGTACCTTGTAGAAACGCAGGAGCTGGCCGAGATCATCTCCGTGGTCCTCCAGCTTGGCTTCAGTGGTGCTGATCCAGACCTCCAGTGCGTCCATTGCCCCCTGGTGGCCCAGACCCTCCACCCACCGCTGGGGAGAGGAGAGGAGAGGACTACCGGTAATGTCAAATAATCATTTATTTTTCATGATACAACAGTGGGTACTTTGGGAGCCGTATCCCAGCTCTGTCTAACTACAATACTGTACTGAACACTGTCAAACACTGACACTGACTGTTCTGTGTCAATACAATACTGTACTGAACACTGTCAAACACTGACACTGACTGTTCTGTGTCAATACAATACTGTACTGAACACTGTCAATCACCTCATGTAGTGTGCGTTCGACCTCAGGGACC
This sequence comes from Muraenolepis orangiensis, assembly GCA_027704905.1. Classification (NCBI taxonomy): domain Eukaryota; kingdom Metazoa; phylum Chordata; class Actinopteri; order Gadiformes; family Muraenolepididae; genus Muraenolepis; species Muraenolepis orangiensis. Next base: position 26,233,903 of record CM051016.1, read on the forward strand.
TCCGTCTGCAGGTGGCTCCAGACCAGCTCGACCTGCCTCAGTGGGCCGGAGACCACCCCGAGGTCAGGAGGCGGGGCCGCAGCGGTCACCGCCTCCCCCTTCTGGTCCCTCTGGGTGTCTCTCGGCCAATCCCTCTCTCCCTGATTGGCGTGCGTCAGCAGGGCCGCGGTGCTCACCACCGACGTCTTTAGCTCAGACTTGGCCCCCAAATCCTTGGAGAACGCCTGCAACATGAGCATTAGCCAGTTATCATTATGCTATGCTATTTTCAGTTATTGTATAGATTTGAACTCCTGCAATGTTAGCATTAGTCAGTTAGCATTAGCCTTATAGCATCCTGCTAAGCTATTATCAGTCATTTTCTACATTTTAACTCAGCACACCAGATCATTGTTAGCCAACATTAGCATTGGCCAGTTAGCATTAGTCAGTAAGCAGTAGTTAGCTAGCATCATATTCTACATTTTTCTAGGTTCTACAGTAGCATCATTGTTGTTTGGTACCATGAACTGATGGATGATGTCATCCCATCTCTGGGGAACACATGGCTGATCCTGATTGGCCATGTCAAGAGGCCGCCTCCACTTGTCAATCAACTCACTGGCCCCGCCCATCCACTCAATCAGTGAAGCTGATTGGAGGGTGAACCTGGTTTTGTAAACAGTTGAAATAATGTGTGTAGTGTACATTTCATCAAAAGTAGTATTGAACTTTATCTAGTAATGAGTAACGGTAGTGAAATTGATCTAGTTATGAGTTATGTGTAGTGAACTATATCTAGTTATGAGTTACAGTAGTGAACTTTATCTAGTTGTGTGTTACAGTAGTGAACTTTATCTAGTTATGAGTTACGGTAGTGAACTTTATCTAGTTCTGAGTTACGGTAGTGAACTTTATCTAGTTATGTGTTACGGTAGTGAACTTTATCTAGTTATAAGTTACGGTAGTGAACTTTATCTAGCTAATGAGTTATGGTACTAAACTTTATCTAGTTATGAGTTACAGTACTTAACTTTATCTAGTTATGTGTTACGGTAATTAACTTTATCTAGTTATAAGTAACGGTAGTTAACCTAATCAAGTTATGAGTTACGATAGTGAGCTGTATCTAGTTATGCGATACGGTAGTGAACTTAATCTAGTTATGAGTTACGGTAGTTAACTTAATCTAGTTATGACTTATGGTAGTGAATTTTATCTAGTTATGAGTTACGGAAGTGAACTTGATCTAGTTATGAGTTACGGTAGTGAACTTTATCTAGTAATGTGATACGGTGGTGAACTTTATCTAGTGATGAGTTACTGTAGTGAACTTTATCTAGTTATGAGTTACGATAGTGAACTTTATCTAGTGATGAGTTACGGTAGTGAACTTTATCTAGTTATGAGTTACGATAGTGAACTTTATCTAGTTATGTGGTACGGTAGTGAACTTTATCAAGTTATGAGTTACGGTAGTGAACTTTATCTAGTTATGTGTTACGTTAGTGAACTTTATCTAGTTATGAGTTACGGTAGTGAACTTCATCTAGTTTTAAGTTACGGTAGTGAACTTTATCAAGTTATGAGTTACGGTAGTGAACTTTATCTAGTTATGTGTTACGTTAGTGAACTTTATCTAGTTATGAGTTACGGTAGTGAACTTCATCTAGTTTTAAGTTACGGTAGTGAACTTGATCTAGTTATGAGTTACGGCAGTGAACTTCTATTGGCCTAGTGTCACCATCCCTCACCTGTTGAGTAGCTTCCGGTTGCGCTCCTCGAGCACCCTGTCGGACTCCAGCCTCTTATGGAGGCCATTCCAGCGAGCCTCTAGCCTCTGGGTGGCCACAACCACTTCCCTACAGCCGGCCCCCTGCAGCCGAGTCCCCGCCTCTAACACTTGGCCCAGCCTCGGCCTGCTGTCCTCCAGAGCGCCGCCCAGCGTCTGCCCAGAGACAAAACACATCTTTATCGACAACGGTCGGAACTCAATGTGTTATTTTCGTAATTCTTTATTTGTTTGTTTAATTATACGACTCAAATGTTTCTCCGTGATTCAGGAGATTTTTCTTTTGTTATTTATTTTATTTTAAATAATATATTGTTTCTGTTGGATTGTTTACTTTGTAATGCACTTTGAATTGCTGTCAAAAACACTTTCACGAAAAAGTGGTCTATCGATATAAAGTTTGATTTGAAATAAGATCATTTACCTGGTATTCAGAGAGCCTGTTGGATAGCTCTTCCTCTGAGATCTGCTCCAGGTGCATCTTGGGAATTGAAGTCTCTGTATCTGATAAGAGTCTGTCGAACCAGGAGCTGTCCTGATCCCACTGGGCCCACACCTGAGGGTACAAGAATCAACCAATCACAGCGAATCCCAGTTAAACAAATTATAAAACAATGTGCACCTCTTTAAAGACATTTGATACTAAATATGCTACAGTCCTGAACTTAAACTACAGCTGTGTAGTTACAGCGACAGCTACCTGTAAGGTGTCCTCCATCTTGGCTCCATGCTCCTGGGCTTGTAGTCTCAGCTGAGAGACTTTATCCTGCAGTGCCAACACTTCCCCCTCTGACCTGCCAGGGGCGCTGTTCCCTATCGGCCCAGACGTCATGTACTGCAGGCGTCCACAGTGTCTGTCCAGGGACTGAAAGAAGTTCTGTAACACATGAGAAGACATTGTTTGATCACCATGAAAAGTGAGGCTGATCAGTTCACCACAAGACATAAGGCATAATGTATACTCATATTTGGCTTTTTAAATTGTATTTAAATCTGTTATTTTTCCACCTATTTTGTTTTGTTTTTAAATAATGAATATTATTACTGTTCTGTATGAAATGGGATTGCTACACAATGTTCTTGTACTTGTACTTGCAATAAAGCCATTCAAATTCAGACTGATTCAGATTTATTAAAACTTATATATATTTTTTATCATCAAATATCCATAGCGGATAAGTCATGTCCTCAGTGTGAAGTGTATCAGGTGACCCCACGCGGGGCTCCCGACCCAAAGCTTGGGCACCATCCCCCCCTCCACAAACCGTGTGGGAGCTGAGCAGCCGGTCCAGTGCATCCCGGGTGCGGAGCTCCGTGCTGGGCAGCAGAGAGAGGCGTCGGGCCCCCAGAGAGACCAGGTCCTCCAGACCCCCCAGGAGCCTCTCGTGATGCCGCCCGAGATCTACCTCCACCTGTAGCTCCTCCCCTCTGGAGCGCCTCGCTGCCAGGACAACATCCAACGCACCCTGGGGAGCAGGAGGGGCAGCGGGGGTTAAACTAACCCGCTTAAAGCAAACCACAAATAGCCAAAGGTTAACCAGGATGTAATTAAAGTCAGGTCAATAAATTATCAAATATCGATTGTTTGTATTGATGTGTAATTAGCTGTCATTATCCCATTTTTGCAACAATAGTGCTGCAAAAAGCCCAAGTGTGGAGGTGTCCCTGAGCAAGACCCCCTAACCCTACCTGCTCCTGACCTTAACCCTACCTGCTCCTGACCTTAACCCTACCTGCTCCTGACCTTAACCCTACCTGCTCCTGACCTGCTGGCTGTCTCCTTGATGACTGACTCCGCCGCCGGGGGATAAACGTGTGTATGAATGGGTGAGTGGCTGCACTGGTTAGAAAAGCGCTATATGAATGCAGTCCAAAATGTGCAAGATAGTTATATATATAAGATGTCATTTAGATTAAAAATATAAACAGAAAATTGGGGGTAGATGCTTCATAGGTAGATCAATGGATAAGATGCTGGAGAGGATGTGACAGACATGTTGGCTAAAGTTAGCCGTGTGTTCCTGTTGTGAGAAGGTTAGTCCCAACTGCAATGTTACTAAAGCTTGAAAGTCAGACCCTGTGTAAGATCATGACATCATCCACAGAGTTCTGGTTCTGGTTCCAGTGTCTGGAGGCTACCTGGAGCTCAGAGGCCTGCTGGGACAGACGGACAGGAAGCTACCTGGAGCTCAGAGGCCTGCTGGGACAGACGGACAGGAAGCTACCTGGAGCTCAGAGGCCTGCTGGGACAGACGGACAGGAAGCTACCTGGAGCTCAGAGGCCTGCTGGGACAGACGGACAGGAAGCTACCTGGAGCTCAGAGGCCTGCTGGGACAGACGGACAGGAAGCTACCTGGAGCTCAGAGGCCTGCTGGGACAGACGGACAGGAAGCTACCTGGAGCTCAGAGGCCTGCTGGGACAGACGGACAGGAAGCGATGGCGAGGTGTGAAGTTCCTCCAGGAGAGAATCGACCTCGCTGGCTTGATCCTGTAGACACACACGCAGGCGCACACACGCACACACGTACACACACATACACACACACACACACGCAGGAGCGCACACACACACACAGATACACACACACACACACGCAGGAGCGCACACACACGTGGTTAAAAACAATACACAGCCATTTCATTACCACCATTATTATGAATTGTGTTAACGAGGAGAGAGAGAGAGAGAGCGAGAGAGAGAGAGAGAAGTGTGTTAACAAGGAAAGAGAGAGAGAGAGAGAGAGAGAGGAGAGAGAGAGAGAGAGAGAGAGAGAGAGAGAGAGAGAGAGAGAGAGAGGAGAGAGAGAGAGAGAGAGAGAGAGAGAGAGAGAGAGAGAGAGAGAGAGAGAGAGGTGATTATTGTGTTAAGGGTACCTGGAGGTGCTGGGTTAGGTCCCGCCTCTCGTTAAGATCGGTGGTTAATTGGCCCGCGGCCGACCAGTTAGAATTGAGGCCTGCCCGCAACTCATTTAGTCTCCTCTGATTGGTTGAGGTGGACAGATTTAGTTCTTATTAGAATACACATGTGAAGAACACCTCCATCACTATGTCAACATTCAAGTAATATTAGCAGTCAGAAAAAATTTACGGTATACATTGTTAAATAAATAAGTTCAATGACAATTGAAATAAATAAGATGAACAGAATTAGATAACGAACGAAAGAAATAAATAAATAGTTCAATAACCTGAAGCTGGGAGCTCCTCTCCTGGAGAACTTCTAGATGTTTCTGTCGGTCCGTAAGTCCTGTCTGGACCACCGGCAGGACTCCGATCAATAGGTCAAGGCACCGCAGACCGGACCCCGAACCCAGGGCCCCCCTGACCTCTGACCCTAGAGAGGTTAGGTCCCTGGCCAGAGAGCCCAGCTCAGTGGACAGGTTCTGGGGGATTGGAAGGTTCCAGGATGGTGACAATAAACGATAAAGCTCTCCCACGCGTCTGATCTCACTCATTAACTGTACCTTGTATATATATTTTACTTCACCATAGAACTCGTACGGACGGTTAGCCAGCTAGATGTGGCTAACAAACAAATGACTATTCATTGATTAATGAGTCAAATAACTTGGTTATTTTTAGAACACTCCTAGGTGTTTTCCACCTGTACCTGCAGAAGTCGTAGCTCCGCCCCCTCTGGGCATGACATCACAGGCGGTGACATCAGCAGGGCGGTGACACCGGAAAGCGACAGGGACGCCCCATACAGCACATCAAACACACCCTCCTCTAGCTGCTGGGTGGCGCCACCCTCAGGATCACCCTGGAATTACACCACATCGCAACATGCTTCATATTGCGGGGAACAAACTCAGAAGTTCACCAACTACCAGTCTGTCTGTCTAACTACCAGTCTGTCTAACTATGTGTCTGTCTAAATACCAGTCTGTCTAACTACCTGCCTGTCTAACTACCAGTCTGTCTAACTACCTGTTTGTCTTACTACCTGTCTGTCTAACTACCAGTTTGTCTTACTACCAGTCTGTCTAGCAAACAGTCTGTCAAAATACTGGTCGGTCGAAATACCAGTATGTCTAACTACCAGTCTGTCTAACTACCTGTCTGTCCTACCACCTGTATGTCTTACTACCTGTCTGTCTAACTACCAGTCTGTCTAACTGCCAGTTTGTCTTACTACCAGTCTGTCTAACTACCTGTCTGTCTTACTACCTGTCTGTCTAAATACCTGTCTGTCTAACTACCAGTCTGTCTAACTACTAGTCTATCTAATTACCAGTCTGTCTAACCACGTGTCTGTCTAAATACCAGTCTGTCTAACTACCAATGTATCTAACTACCAGTCTGACTAACCACCTGTCTGTCTAACTACCAGTCTGTCTCACTACCTGTCTATCTAACTACCAGTCTGTCTTACTACCAGTCTGTCTAACCACCTGTCTGTCTAACTACCAGTCTGTCTAACCACCTGTCTGTCTAACTACCAATCTGTCTCACTACCTGTCTATCTAACTACCAGTCTGTCTCACTACCTGTCTATCTAACTACCAGTCTGTCTTACTACCAGTCTATCTAACCACCTGTCTGTCTAACTACCAGTCTGTCTAACCACCTGTCTGTCTAACTACCAGTCTGTCTCACTACCTGTCTATCTAACTACCAGTCTGTCTTACTACCAGTCTGTCTAACCACCTGTCTGTCTAACTACCAGTCTGTCTAACTACCAGTCTGTCTAACTACCACAAACCTACACACTACCTGTCTGAGAGAAGCGGAGGCGCTGAGCCCTCTCAGCCGGACAGAGAGGTCCTGGAGGTCTCTCAGGAGCTGGGTGCCACTCACACCACCTCCTCCACCCACCCTGACGGAGGAACCTGGCACCTGGTGGACAGGAGGAGACAGAGTTTCATCAGCGTTAAACCGTGTGAGAGACAGCCAAAACTGTCTGTCAGGCAGGCAGACAGACAAACTTGAATGACATCTTCATGGTGAGATGAACAATGTAGAAAATAAATGAAAAATTAGAGAAGAGATAGAGATATAGAGAGAGGAGAGAGAGAGAGAGAGAGAGAGAGAGAGAGAGAGAGAGAGAGAGAGAGAGAGAGAGAGAGAGAGAGAGAGAGAGAGAGAGAGAGAGAGAGAGAGGGGGGAGATAAGGACAGAGAGAGAGGAGAGAGAGACATAGACAGAGAGAGGAGAGAGAGAGAGAGTCATACGGTGCTCCAGTCCTGAGGAAGAGATGACCAGAGGAGGAGAACAGGACAAGACATGAGGATGAGGAAGATGAGGACGCTGTGTACCTCCTCAGGGCGTCGGAGCGACTCTTCCTCCAGTGCCAGGAGTCGAGTCTGAAGGAAGGCCCACCTCCTCCTCACTGCCTCCTCCACCTCCTCCTCCTCCTTCTCATTCTCCTTCCCAACCACAGCAGACCGGACGGAGGTTCTCCTGCAGGAGGTAAAACAGACACCAGGACATTCAAATCCTGAAAAAACCTTATCCGAAGACATCGGCAAAATCTTTCTTTATATAGATATATATATATCTATATATATATAGATATATATATATATACTGTATATATATATATTACTTAACCAGGGAGAACTTATACAGAAGGTTAGCCAGCTAGATAGACAAATGACCATTCATTGATTTAGTAGGGAAATCAATTAGTTAAGATCACCTGTAGCTCGTAACACAATAACTTACTAAGTAATGAATTAACTAAACTAAAAAACACAGGTGTAATCCTGTACCCGCAGTAGTCGTAGCTCCGCCCCCTCACAGTTTACGGACCACATAACAGAGGTCACAGAATGTTTCGTTGGAGGTGCTTTCATGTGAACAACAATGTTGTTGTTTTTTTGGACAAATTATTTTCGGATCAGATGTTTTTCCTGAAACCAGGAGCGATGTCATGATGACCGGTCCTTTAGCATCCCCCGTTACCGTGGTGACGGCAGGTCCTCCGGCTCCTGGCTGTTGAGGCGTCCACTGCTCTGTTGCCTAGCAATGGCCCGCGTCAGGCCCCGCTGCTCACTCAGCTCCTGCTCCAGCTCCTGGAAGAACGCACCGGAAAAAATACATTCATCCACGGACTCATGCAGTACCTGAACTCTAGCTGGACTTGGATCTGAACTCTATGTGAACTCTATGTGACCTCGATCTGGACTCTATGTGAACTCTATCTGGACACTATGTGAACTCTATGTGAACTCTATGTGAACTCAATCTGGACACTATGTGAACACTATGTGAACTCTATGTGAACTCTTTGTGAACTCAATCTGGACACTATGTGAACACTATGTGAACTCTACGTATGTGAACTCTTTGTGAACTCAATCTGGACACTATGTGAACTCTATGTGAACTCTATCTGGACTCTTTCTTGACTCTATGTGAACTTTACATAGAGTCAAGATAGAGTCCAGATAGAGTATAGGGAATGGGTTGGCAACAGGCGGCCCGCGGGCCATTGGTGGCCCGCCAGCAATAATATTTGGCCCGGAATTTTGAGAATAAAAATATATATATTTTCTTTTTTTTTCTTTTTCGACAGTTTTTCGACAGTCGCACAGAAAGGCTATAATGTCCGAATCGAGAATACAGTGACATTTTCCATCTGGCATACTGTGGGCCGATGTGCCCCTTGGGCCGACACAACCCCCCCCCGTCAACCCCCCCCTGTTCGCCGCTGACCGCGCAGCACCCGAAAGAAAAGTCAAAGCATTAGAACGTGTCACATGTTTTAACAATCAATTCATTAAATTACCTTTTGATCATGTTCTGGCCCGACATCTAGTGGCTCAGAAAAAAGTTGGCCCAAGGCCAAACTTACTTGCCGACCCCTGGTATAGGGTATTGTGTCCAGATTGAGTTGTGAGGGATATGTGAACTCTAGCTGGGGTCTACGTGAACTCAATCTGGACTCTCTGTGAAATCTACCTGGAAGCTATTCGAAATGTGTGTGAACTCCATCTGAGCTAAACTCAGGTAGGGGAGGTAAGGTTTTCCAACCATTGCTCAGCGTAATACACCGGGAGCTCGTTCTGGTCGTTTATTCACATATTTACCGAAGGCTAGCTGGAAATTGGTTACGCTTCGATCCTGTTTGATGCAGTAGTGCATCGAAAATGTGCTTTCACTTTCACATTTAAATGATCTGTTAGTAGAATACTAAAAAATTACACACACATGGAGGCCTCTGGCAAAAGTACAGCCATTCATCATCAAACACAACAGCAACCAAACACAAATAAGCAAAACCATTTCCCTCAAGGTCAATAAAAAAAGCACAGAGTCTGAATCCATAAAAACACAAGGAGGACAGCTTGTTAGGGATTGTATTATTGAATCATGTTTCCACTTTATGTTTCCGGTACCTTCTGCTGCTGCACGCTGCTCTGTCGCAGCAGCTTGTTCCTCGGCGAGGAGAACATCTCCTGGACGCTGGCGCTGCGCTGCAGCCTGGCCACCGGGGGGCGCCCTCCCTGGAACCACACGGATCAAACAGTGTATTGGTAAGTGTGTGACCTTGAAGACCTTTTAGTAAGCCCCCCTTAAGTTAGGAAACATGAAGTCTGGTACAGACGGGACCAGCGGCTTGGATAAAACACAAGGTGGCGTCTCAATCTTCTCTCATCGTTGAGGGTTTGAACCCCAATGTCTGCAGTTACGCATTCCTTGAGCAAGACGTCCTGCTCCTTAATGACACGTGTCTGAAACATATCCTTTTCTTGACTCATCACAGTTACTGCTCTGTACTGCACTGTATTGATGCTGCTGCACCACTGGCACTTTAACATGCTTTTGAATATTTTTGCACAATTCAAAACATGGAAATATCATCCGTCACTATATTGTTATTTTTATGTTCATTTTTATTGTATATAGTATTTTTTATAGTATTGTTTTTAAAATCCATACTGCATTTGCATTCCATTGTACTTGTTGCAAATGGCCAATAAAACATCTTGTATCTTGTATCTTGTATATCCAGTAAGACAGGCTGGATTAAAGCACTACTCTATAGTGTAGTGACACTACACTATAGAGTAGACCAGTGGTTCTCAACTGGTGGCTCACGACCCACAAGTGGTCATGAGGGCAGGTTTGAGTGGGTCTCAGAGCATACGCCAAACCATACTCTTTAGAAGGAATCCCACACATGAACTAATGTTTCAGTGTTAATTCATGTTTCAATGTCTTTCTATTTCATTGAGTTCAGCCCCTTGTTTGTTGCAGCTTTTAGTTCCGTGTTATTAACAGATCATGAAGGCATTGTTGATGCTACATCAAATATAAAGATATGTTGTTGACACATGACACATGTGGGAAACATGTGGGTCCTGAGGACCAGAAGAGAACCCCTGGTCTAGACGATAGTAGTAGTACACTGTGGTATTATACTACAGTGGAGAGTAATACACTGTATAGTTAACAGTGTCATTCACCAGGTCTTGTGGCTGAGGAGCCAGGGTCTTAATCTCTTCCCCCTGCCGCTCCTCCAGGAGGTGCTGGAAGCAGACCAGGTTGGTCTTGAGAAGCTCCAGTTTGGAGGCCAGGAGCTCGGCTGACTCCTGGCCCGAATCCGCAGACACCGGACCCCCTTGGACCCCCTGGACCCAGTCCTGTCCCAGTCTCTGCCTCTGGTCCTGGGGTGGTCTAGAGTCCGACAGACTGGCCACATTCTGCTCTATCTCCTGCAACATCTCCTGTGAATCACATCACATGTACTGTCATAAACACACCTGTACTGTCATAAACACACCTGTACTGTCATAAACACACCTGTACTGTCTGTCATAAACACACCTGTACTGTCATAAACACACCTGTACTGTCATAAACACACCTGTACTGTCTGTCATAAACACACCTGTACTGTCATAAACAGTACAGGTGTGTTTTACACAGTAGTCGTTCAGGTACTGAAACTTTAATGGAAGCTGGACTCAGGTTTCACATCAGCTGTACATAGGAAACCCCGGGGGAACAGAGACTGAACACCAGACGGGGAAAATATGGACGCCATTATACTTTGATGAATTGAATTGAATAGTAAATCTAAAATCTAAATCTAAATCTGGAGGGTTGAATCCTCTGTATTGATATACATGTATGTGATATACATGTATGTATATCACATACATGTAAACACACAGTGGAATGTTATTCTCTGCATTTAACCCATCCTAGCTATTGTCCACACAGCCCCCGGGGAGCAGGGTAGGGGTCTGGTGCCTTGCTCAAGGACACCTCGGCAGGGCCCAGGGGTTTCAGGGACTTGAACTGCCGACCTTCTTATTATTAGTAGCTCAGTCAGAAGTTCCTTCTGACTGAGCTACTAATAATAATAAGAATAATACACTCATGTTATCATCTAGCATGCTAATGCTGGCAATGTAAAAACCCAGGTAGTGCATGCTCACAGAGATTTTGTATTTTAAATACAGTATACATTTAGCATTATTAAAACTATACCTATTTTATTTGTATTTTTAATTTTATTTTTATATCATATCAATAAGGCTTTATTTGTCCCCAGGGGCAAATTCCCAAGTTACCCAGTATGTAAAGAAATATAATAAATGAAACCTTCACATTGATCAGCTGCAACATTTAACCGCGTCACTTTAGTCCGTTGATAATAAGCTGCTATTTTAAAGTAAAGTTTCACGGTAATTGTAAAAGCCACTCCTAGAAAATAAATAAATAACATAACATAACAGCAACTCCCAGAAGGCCCGGGTCATGTGTCCTTATTCAAACATCCTGCCCACAACAGTGACTGCGGTGACGCATGCGCATTCGATAAGAACACTTCAGATATGGACACCATCAAGTCATCCGTCAGCCAGCGCCTCGGGGGCCACGCCCTCAGAGCAAAGGCGAGGAGAGAGCTGGTGCCATTGGTTGGCACCGTCTACTGGTGGCTGCCCATTGGTTGGTGTGCTTGAGTTAAACAGGGTTGGGATGTCCTGTGTGTTGATATTGGACTCAATATCAGCTCAGAATCTAGACTCGGGTACAGTATATGTTGACTCAACTGAATTGACCCACAGCTGTGAGCAGAGGAAAGTAACAAGCCGGCATTTCCGAAAAGCTTATTCGAAATAAAAAGGATACACCAGTTCACTGCACATCAGTGCAGTTCACATATCTCATACCTACTCTATAAGTAATTGTATACATGTTTTTAGTAGTAGTTTTTTTAAGTAGACTGTTTCTAGATATTATTCAACAACTGTACATTATACATTACCATGCACTTTACTGCAACATTTGTAATTTCGATGTACTGTACTGTGCTGTAGAATAAATTTGAATCCAATCTAATCTAATCTAATCTAATCTAAACTTCACTGGGAAAATCACTGCACTTCAACAAGGTCTACCACACGCACGGCTGGTTTGACAAGCTTATAATTATTATTATTATTATATATTGACCTGTAAACAAGCTGGTAAAATTGTTGTCTTTCTGAGGAACCGACTCCACACCAGACTGCTGAACTTCGATCTTAAAATATATTTGACCTTGGAATAGCTTGATTAAACAATGCTACATTTTCTAATCACTCAGACCTTGAAAATACAAATGTATGGACAGCTGTGGTTTGAGTGGGTGAGGTACGCTACCATTTTTTTGTGTTGAGGTATATTACCTGTCCAGGTGTGTTACCTGTCCAGGTGTGTTACCTGTCCAGGTGTGTTACCTGTCCAGGTGTTTAACCTGTCCAGGTGTGTTACCTGTCCAGGTGTGTTACCTGTCCAGGTGTGTTACCTGTCCAGATGTGTTACCTGTCCAGGTGTGTTACCTGTCCAGGTGTTTAACCTGTCCAGGTGTGTTACCTGTCCAGGTGTGTTACCTGTCCAGGTGTGTTACCTGTCCAGATGTGTTACCTGTCCAGGTGTACAGCCTACCTGACAGGTGAGCAGCTGCTGCTCCATGCTGGTCTCCATGGCGATGCCGAAGCCTGTTGGGGTTGCGGTGCTGCTCTGCGGGGGTCCCAGGCTGCGCTGGGCTCCGTGCAGCCAGTCCTCCAGCTGACGGGTCCTCTCCCCCACGGCATGGATCCAACCCTGGCTGCTGGGGGGTCCCGACCAACAGCCAGCTCCAGGGCCCTGGGCGCACACACACACACACACACACACACACACACACACACACATATGGCTGAGTCCCAGAGGAGTGAGGTGTCAGTTGTCTCACTGGCTCTCAGCTCAGTTGACCTACTAATGAATACACACATGCACGCACACACGCACACACACACACACACACACACACACACACACACACACACACACACACACACACACACACACACACACACACACACACACACACACACACACACACACACACACACACACACACACACACACACACACACATAAACCCACACACACACAAACTTACACACAATTCCTTGGGTGAACACACTGGAATTCTCTCTCTATGTCCTCTCTCCTATCTCTTTCCCTCTCTCTCTCTCTCTCTCTCTCTCTCTTTCCCTCTCTCTCGCTCTCGCTCTCTCTCTCTCTCTCTCTCTCTCTCTCCCTCCCTCTCAGTCTCGTTCTCCACGTCTGTCATTTGTGCTTTGTTTTGTTACTTCGCTCCGCCCACATGTCACGCATACCACTTCCTGGTTCAGCAACGACTCACAGAGCGACAGAAAGAGAGAGAGAGAGAGAGAGAGAGAGAGAGAGAGAGAGAGAGAGAGAGAGAGAGAGAGAGAGAGAGAGAGAGAGGCCTCAGGCTGCAGGTGTGGAGCTAGATCATGTGACTCCTTATCCTGGAGTCCCTCATAATTTACTTTATTGATTGTCTGTCTGCCTGTCTGCCTGCCTGCCTGCCAGCCTGCCTGCCTGTCTGCCTGCCTGCCTGCCAGCCTGCCTGCCTGTCTGCCTGCCAGCCTGCCTGCCTGTCTGCCTGCCAGCCTGCCTGCCTGTCTGCCTGCCTGCCTGCCAGCCTGTCTGCCTGTCTGCCTGCCTGCCTGCCAGCCTGCCTGCCTGCCTGCCTGCCTGTCTGCCTGCCTGTCTGCCTGTCTGCCTGTCTGCCTGCCTGTCTGCCAGCCTGCCTGCCTGCCTGCCTGTCTGCCTGCCTGTCTGCCTGCCTACCTCTGTCTGTCCTCCTAGTGAGTGTGTATGTCTACTAGGAAGTGAACACCTTAGGTAAACACAGCAGCCTCTAACCTGAAGGTTTAAGAAGGGCCATGAGCTCACCTTTACCTGCTAGGCTCCTCTTTCCTCATTAAGAATAACGTTTTGGTGTCACAACCACTAACTTGTGACGGCCTTTCACTCATTTGACCTGCTATTAAATATTTTGATAACAATTTACTCATTTACCTCATTCATATTGTATTAATTAATTTAACAGACGCTTTTATCCAAAGCGACTTGGAGTTAATTATTTTTTCAGGGCAGGTAGGGGTCAAAGGTCATTAAGGAGCAGGTAGGGGTTAGAGGTCATTAAGGAGCAGGTAGAGTTTTAGAGGGCATCTTACTCTTGGTAGTCTGGGGACATCTGGGATCGAACTCCTTTTAGACTGGAACACCCTTAGCCCTCAGTCAGGTGACAGGGACCAGGGTGGGTCTGGACCAGGAGAGGGGGGAATCAGGGGTCTTCAACCAGGGGACTAGACCATGCTCACTGTGCTTACCAGGGGCCGGACAAGGACAGCATGTGGGCCTCCCTCATCCCGCTGGGGGTCCTCTGGAGAGATCTGGACCCATGCTGGGACCAGACCAGGTGGGTTCCAGTCCTCTTTTGCGTCAGCGCCCCTGTACTGAGAGCGTGTGTCAGGTGTGTGTTTATGAAGTGTGTGTGCCTCAGGGGTTTGTGTATCAAGTGTGTGTTCATCAGGTGTGTGTGTATCAAGTGTGTGTGTCTCATGCTTGTGTGTATCAAGTGTGTGTGTCTCAGGTGTGTGTGTCTCATGAGTGTGTGTCTCATGTGTGTGTGTGTCAGGTGTGTGTTTATGAAGTGTGTGTGTCTCAGGTGTTTGTGTATCAAGTGTGAGCCTCTCAGATGTGTCTGTGTCAGCTGTGTGTGTGTCCAGTGTGAGTCTGCGAGGTGTGTGTGTCTCAGATGTGTGTGTGTCAGCCGTTTGTGTGTTCAGTGTGTGTTCGCCAGGTGTTTGTCCGCTAGGTGTGTGTGTCAAAGGTTTGTATGTCTCAGGTGTGTGTGTGTCAGGTGTGTGTCTGCCAGGTGTGTGTGTGTCAGGTGTGTGTCTGCCAGGTGTGTGTCCGCCAGGTGTTTGTCTGCCAGGTGTGTGTGTCTCAGGTGTCTGTGTCTCAGGTGTGTGTGTGTCAAGTGAGTATATTTCAGGTGTGTGTCTGCCAGATGTATGTGTCTCAGGTGTGTGTGTGTTAGGTGCGTGTGTTTCAGGTGTGTGTGACTCAGGTGTGTGTCCGCCAAGTGTATGTGTCTCAGGTGTGTGTGACTCAGGTGTGTGTCCGCCAAGTGTATGTGTCTCAGGTGTGTGTGTTTCAGGTGTGTGTCCGCCAGGTGTGTGTGTCTTCAGCCCCTCAGGCCCCCCCAACAAGAGCTCCTGACACAGAGAAACAGACGAGCAGCGGATCACCAGGAGGGTTTATTAAGTCTGTTCATTCCAGTGATTTGTAGTAGAAGTAGCGCAGGGTGCAGAAAGCTGGAGTACCAGTAAGGTCAACTAGTATTCAATTAAAGACGTTCTACTGAAGTACAGTTCATGCAAGGTATTGAAAGGACCTAACGTGCATCTGTCCCCAGGTCGAAAATCTTGCCACACAATTTCACGTTAAACATTTTTAAATGTTATTTCCTGGTATTTGCTGTAATAATTCATTAGTAATTAAAGTATCCAAAAACCGCCCTCTGCGGAGATAGGTGTATCGGCAAGCTTTTCTCTGGGTACAGATACCTGTCAGTGTCCAGAAAAGAAGGAAAGGTGTGTGCTGTAAAACCCTGCTTTAAATATACTCTGTGATTGTTCACTGACTGCTGTTCTTATTGGTTTCTGGGTGTTTTGGATTAGCCAATCAGAGAGGAGTTAACAAATTAATCAGGTCAGTAAAAGGGTTCATTAATAAAAAATCAACACGATTTTCATCTCAAGTAAATTAGGGCTCATCTTTAACAGATCATGACATTGGCATCAAGTTAAGATTTGTGTCTGGCAAAAAACAGCATTCTCCATAAATCTCACACAATACATAATCAGACATGGCTCACAAATGTGACTATTAGTGCAATGTGTGTCAATATAAATTGTTTTTATTATAATTATTGTGAAACACAGTACACCAGTAGAGTTAAAGTCCATGCAAATCAATGACATAAACTTATAAACATACATGCTAAATACACATGTGTCCTGTGTGTCTCTCTCTCTCTCTCTTATTCTCTTTGGTGTCAACAGCACACTGTAAACACAACTCAAACGAAAGCTCACCTTACCCTGGGATTCAACAGATCTCAAACTGTCAAAGTCAAAGAGCTAGAAAGAAATCTACATTTAAAAAAATAAAATAACCTAATGTAAACGCACCGCGTCACCGTCAGACCAGAGGAGCCGACCGAAGGAGCTAGCAAAGAAAGACTTGGAATTCCTCTTGGAGGGAGAGAGAGAGAGAGAGAGAGAGAGAGAGAGAGAGAGAGAGAGAGAGAGAGAGAGAGAGAGAGAGAGAGAGAGAGAGAGAGAGAAAACCAAGGGACCAAAAGATTTCTACAACTTGCTCTAGAAGAAAGTTTGTGTGAAGCGTCTGAGGAAGAGCTGTAGAAGAGGGGGGTGGAGGGGGGGGACATGAAGGAGTTCTGGAAGGTTCTAGAGGCGTGTCTAGAACTACAGGAGGAGGAGTCTAGGAGACAACGCAGCGTTGCTGGGGGTCGGTGGGGGGTGGCGTGGACGAGGATGTGTTTACCATGCCGCGGGTCGGGCCCCTAGCGCTGCCGGCCTCGCTGTCCCCGGAGCCCCTCGGAGCCTGAGGAACAGCAGGGGGAGGAAGGGTTATGGTACGTTCTGGAGGGGGGGTCTCCCTCATCTGGGCACCTTCTCCAGGTCTCTCTGCCCCCCCCCCCAGTCCTTGAGAGGGCTGAAGGTGTTTTGGGGAGGGTAATGTAGGGCCGGTGAAGGCCAAATTATGGGATGGATAAATGAGATGGACTTGGTGTTGATGTGGGTCCCGGTCATATTACCCACCCAGCTTACGCTGATGACATGGTTTATGTTTCAAATATGTTTTTTGGATTATTAATATCATTAGAAACCAAATGGTTCCAAGTCAAAGGATCAGTATGTATTCATATCAAAAAAGTTATTATTATTATTATATTATCACACATTTCAATTAGCAGCTGTTATGTTTTAGTTTCTGTTTCCACAACAAACCAATGCTATCCCAATCAAGCAGCTATTGACCAATCAGAACTGTGGCATTCACTGATGGAGCCAATCACGCGATCCAATCACAATGGACCAGGAACAGAATTGTAAATAATGGCTGTGTCAAAAATCACTTCCGACTGACGTTAGTTATGAGACTGCAATGACGTCATTACCCGAGACTCCAGTAGTGTCCCAAACTGTTTTAACTATATAGTCCTCTACACTGAACTACTAGAGAGGGAGTAGGGAATGAGGGAAGGATTTCACTATATAGTCCTCTACACTGAACTACTAGAGAGGGAGTAGGGAATGAGGGAAGGATTTCACTATATAGTCCTCTACACTGAACTACTAGAGAGGGAGTAGGGAATGAGGGAAGGATTTCACTATATAGTCCTCTACATTGAACTACTAGAGAGGGAGTAGGGAATGAGGGAAGGATTTCACTATATAGTCCTCTACACTGAACTACTAGAGAGGGAGTAGGGAATGAGGGAAGGATTTCACTATATAGTCCTCTACATTGAACTACTAGAGAGGGAGTAGGGAATGAGGGAAGGATTTCACTATATAGTCCTCTACATTGAACTACTAGAGAGGGAGAAGGGAATGAGGGAAGGATTCCACTATATAGTCCTCTACACTGAACTACTAGAGAGGGAGTAGGGAATGAGGGAAGGATTTCACTATATAGTCCTCTACATTGAACTACTAGAGAGGGAGTAGGGAATGAGGGAAGGATTTCACTATATAGCCCTCTACATTGAACTACTAGAGAGGGAGTAGGGAATGAGGGAAGGATTTCACTATATAGTCCTCTACATTGAACTACTAGAGAGGGAGAAGGGAATGAGGGAAGGATTCCACTATATAGTCCTCTACACTGAACTACTCGAGAGGGAGTAGGGAATGAGGGAAGGATTTCACTATATAGTCCTCTACATTGAACTACTAGAGAGGGAGTAGGGAATGAGGGAAGGATTTCACTATATAGTCCTCTACATTGAACTACTAGAGAGGGAGTAGGGAATGAGGGAAGGAGTTCACTATATAGTCCTCTACATTGAACTACTAGACAGGGAGTAGGGAATGAGGGAAGGATTCCACTATATAGTCCTCTACATTGAACTACTAGAGAGGGAGAAGGGAATGAGGGAAGGATTTCACTATATAGTCCTCTACATTGAACTACTAGAGAGGGAGTAGGGAATGAGGGAAGGATTCCACTATATAGTCCTCTACATTGAACTACTAGAGAGGGAGTAGGGAATGAGGGAAGGATTTCACTATATAGTCCTCTACATTGAACTACTAGAGAGGGAGTAGGGAATGAGGGAAGGATTTCACTATATAGTCCTCTACATTGATCTACTAGAGAGGGAGTAGGGAGTGGGGAATGGTTGATTTCGGACCCAGCCAAAGTGTTCACCCTGGGTGTCTGGTTACCTCTCTCTCTCCAGGTGTGGAGTGGGCGGAGCCAGCTGTGTCCAGCTGCTCTCCCCCAGGAGCAGCTTCCCCGCTCTCTTTGGTCCTGGTATCCACGGCAACCTGTTACACGGCAACACAAGCACTCTCAGCATCAGCATTACACCGGGAAAATAGAGGAAAAGTTATATATATATTCAAACTGTACCTCGGCTCACCTGAGTAAATTGACAAATGTGTGTGTGTGTGTGTGTGTGTGTGTGTGTGTGTGTGTGTCCCGTGGAGCATCTCTGTGGGGTAAGAGAACCACGGTGACCACCACAAGCAGAGGAGCGAGAGAGAGAAAGAGAGAGAGAGAGAGAGAGAAAGAGAAAGAGAAAGAGAAAGAGAAAGAGAAAGAGAGAGAGAAAGAGAGAGAGAGAGAGAGAGAGAGAGAGAGAGAGAGAGAGAGAGAGAGAGAGAGAGAGAGAGAGAGCCATGACGGTGAGGGAGAGGAAGAGTGGCGGGCCGTAGATGGTTAGCGATGAAGACAGAGGAAGTTGTCAGCAGTGGTCCAGGAAGATGGATTGAGTGAGTGAACCTTATGATGACGTAAGGTGAGTTTTGACAGTTTGAGAGATTATGACTTCTAGTGATGATGTCAATATTCCAGGTGGGTATTTGAAGCGATTGGGTCACCTACTTCTTATACAGGATGAATCAAAGTGTAGGATTTGTATTTACATACATTTTTTTGGTCTCCGAAAATACTATTATATTTTAAATGATGTCTTAAATAATAATGTCTCCTGACACCCAGGAAGGACGTGATGAGTTAGTGGAAGGAAGTGAGGTCACCCGCACAGGAAGTGATCACCGAAACAATTTAACCATATTCCGAGGACGGCGGCGGACATCTTTACCTGGGTTTCAACGCCCAAAATAGCTTCCAAGATCCACCATAGACCACCTCCACCTTCTCCTCCTCCTCCACCTTCTCCTTCTTCTTCTATTTCTCCTCCTTCTCCTCCCTGACCCCCCCCTCTCTCCTCCTCCTTTCCCTCCTCTCCAGCCAGCAAGCCAGCATCACCTCCCTGTTGCCATGGAGACAGGGGTGTGTGCAGCTGAGGTCAATCGGGGTCATGTGATGTGAAACATGATGAACTATGACCTCTGGAACATCACCTGATACCTGATACAAACTCACAGGTCAAAGTTCACCACTCTCAAAGGTGCTGTAGGTAACATTCAAGAGATGTTATCTGAGTGTGATTTGTAACCATCCGTCAGCTGCTAGTGAGTGAAATGCTCTGTTGAGATGATCTGTTCAGGTTGACTGAGCCGTCCTCTGTGGGAAACCTTTAAGATGTTTAAGGCAGCTCCCGGTTCCCTTCTGACCAATCTGGAGCAGACACCGACTTGTCAACTCTTGAACCTCACGTACAGCAGCTTTGAACCTTGGAACGGTGCCAATACCACACTTTGCTTATCGAGGGTTAGTTAGGAAGGGCTCTAGTCAGCCGTAGAGTTTGTTTACAGTCGGTTAACCGAGTCAGCCCACTGTAAACAAACCTATTAATCCATACGTGTATAGTATATGGAATCACATATGGATTAATAGGAAGAAGAGAAGAAGAAGCTGCTCTTCTCTGCGGTTGTTATGGAAAGAGAAGAGGATAACATAGAGACGTTTGCTCCAGGCCAGCGGGACGAAAGGTGAGTCCTGACAAGCTAAAGACAGACGACAATCACAGGCAGGGCGGGTCTATAATCTACAGACCGATGCTCCAAGGGTTGTGGTCCAGTTTTTTGACAGATTCGGCAAATTTTGAAATTGTAAGAAATCGTAAGAGAATGAGTAATACGCAGCACTGGTTTCAGGTCAGCGTGCAAAATAATAAATGGTTCCAGTCAATGTCCCCCCAAGTTCTGACTCTGGTCTGAATGGATCTATGAAGGACCGAGAACCATCCAAGCCGTTATAAATGTCACTGTATTCTTAATACAATGAGATTGGGAGTGCCCAAACGCACATACAATAATCCATTTAAAATATATATATTACAAATATATATATTACAATATGATAATGTGTGTCTTTAGGCCCTGAGGGACTGAAGACACACACACCTGACACAGACAAACACCTGACACACACACACACACACCTGACACACACACCTGACATATCCACCTGAAAAATACCCACACACACACATGACACACACACACACCTGACACACACACATCTGAGAAATACACACCTGAGAAATACACACATGACACACACACACACACCTGACACACACACACCTGAGACACACATACACACACACACACCTGAGACACACATACACACACACACACCTGAGACACACATGACACACACACACACCTGAGACACACATGACACACACACACACCTGAGACACACCTGACACACACACACACCTGAGACACACATACACACACACACACCTGAGACACACATGACACACACACACACCTGAGACACACATACACACACACACACCTGAGACACACATGACACACACACACACCTGAAAAATATACTGTAGCGCTACGGTCTCTGAAGGCCCCTCTCCTACCTGCGAGGAGGTTCTGGACTGCCTCTGGTCAGGTGAGGCCTGCCTCTGGTCAGGTGAGGCCTGCTCCACGGTCAGCAGAGTGGCGCCGGACCAACTCAATATGTCCTCCTCCAGGTGGGCGACATGGATCAGACCCGGGTCCTCGCTGTCCTGCCGGAGGACGGAGGACAACGGGGGGCCCGTGGTGGCTCTGGGCTCTGGAGCTTTGGACGGAGTCGGGGTCGGGGGCTGCTGCAGGAAGACAGCAGGAACCTTCTAAAGGAGATAAGGGAGGCGATAAGGTAAGGTCAGATAAGGTAGGAGATGGGGGAGGCGATAAGGTAAGGTCAGATAAGGTAGGAGATGGGGGAGGAGATAAGGTAAGGTCAGATAAGGTAGGAGATGGGGGAGGAGATAAGGTAAGGTCAGATAAGGTAGGAGATGGGGGAGGAGATAAGGTAAGGTAAGATAAGCGAATGTAGGAGCTACGGGATGAGATAAGGTGAGATAAGTTAATATAGGAGATAAGGGAGGAGATAAGGTCAGCTAAGATAGTAGAATTTAGGAGAAACAGGAGGAGACAAGGTAAGGTAAGATAGGAGAATGTAGGAGCAACAGGAGGAGACAAGGGAAGGTAAGATAGGAGAATGTAGGAGATATGGGAGGAGACTAGATAAGGTAAGATAGGAGAATGTAGGAGATACAGGAGGAGACTAGATAAGGTAAAATAGGAGAATGTAGGAGATATGGGATGAGACTAGATAAGGTGAGATAAGGTAATATAGGAGATAAGGGAGGAGATAAGGTAAGGTAAGATAGGAGAATGTAGGAGATACGGGAGGAGACTAGATAAGGTGAGATAAGGAAATATAGGAGATAAGGGAGGAGATAAGTTATGTTAATGTAGGGGAAATAGGAGTTAAGAGAGAAGATAATGTAGGAGGTAAGGGAGGAGTTAATTTAAGATAAGATAATGTAGAAGATAGAAGATAAGGGACTACATACGGTTAAGTTAGATAAAGTAGGACATAGGGGAGGAGATAAGGTTAGGTAAGATAAGATAAGTTAGCAGATAGGGGAGGAGATAAGGTAGGAAATAGGGGAGGAGATAAGGTAGGAGATAGGGGAGGAGATAAGGTAGGAAATAGGGGAAGAGATAAGGTAGGAGATAGGGGAGGGGATAAGGTAGGAAATAGGGGAAGAGATAAGGTAGGAGATAGGGGAGGAGATAAGGTAGGAAATAGGGGAAGAGATAAGGTAGGAGATAGGGGAGGAGATAAGGTAGGAGATAGGGGAGGAGATAAGGGAGGAGATAGGGGAGGAGATAAGGTAGGAGATAGGGGAGGAGATAAGGTAGGAGATAGGGGAGGAGATAAGGTAGGAGATAGGGGAGGAGATAAGGGAGGAGATAAGGTAGGAGATAGGGGAGGAGAAAAGGGAGGAGATAGGGGAGGAGAAAAGGTAGGAGATAGGGGAGGAGATAAGGTAGGAAATAGGGGAGGAGATAAGGTAGGAAATAGGGGAGGAGATAAGGTAGGAGATAGGGGAGGAGAGGGGAGGAGATAAGGTAGGAGATAAGGTAGGCTATAAGATAGGAGCTAGGGGAGGAGATAAGGTAGGAAATAGGGGAGGAGATAAGGTAGGAAATAGGGGAGGAGATAAGGTAGGAAATAGGGGAGGAGATAAGGTAGGAGATAGGGGAGGAGATAAGGTAGGAGATAGGGGAGGAGAGGGGAGGAGATAAGGTAGGAGATAAGGTAGGCTATAAGATAGGAGCTAGGGGAGGAGATAAGGTAGGAAATAGGGGAGGTGATAAGGTAGGAGATAGAGGAGGAGATAAGGTAGGAAATAGGGGAAGAGATAAGGTAGGAGATAAGGTAGGAGATAGGGAGGAGATAAGGTAGGAGATAAGGTAGGAGATAGGGGAGGAGATAAGGTAGGTAATAGGAGAGGAGATAAGGTAGGAGATAGGGGAGGAGATAAAGTAGGAGATAGGGGAGAAGATAAGGTAGGAAATAGGAGAGGAGATAAGGTAGGAAATAGGGGAGGAGATAAGGTAGGAAATAGGGGAGGTGATAAGGTAGGAGATAGGGGAGGTGATAAGGTAGGAGATAGGAGAGGAGATAAGGTAGGAGATAGGGGAGGAGATAGGGGAGGAGATAAGGGAGGAGATAAGGTAGGAGATAGGAGAGGAGATAAGGTAGGAGATAGGGGAGGAGATAAGGTAGGAGATAGGGGAGGAGATAAGGTAGGATATAGGGAAGGAGATAGGGGAGGAGATAGGAGAGGACATAAGGTAGGATATAGGGAAGGGAGAAAAGCGATAAGATAGGAGCTAGGGGAGGAGATAAGGTAGGAAATAGGGGAGGAGATAAGGTAGGAAATAGGGGAGGAGATAAGGTAGGAAATAGGGGAGGAGATAAGGTAGGAGATAGGGGAGGAGATAAGGTAGGAGATAGGGGAGGAGAGGGGAGGAGATAAGGTAGGAGATAAGGTAGGCTATAAGATAGGAGCTAGGGGAGGAGATAAGGTAGGAAATAGGGGAGGTGATAAGGTAGGAGATAGAGGAGGAGATAAGGTAGGAAATAGGGGAAGAGATAAGGTAGGAGATAAGGTAGGAGATAGGGAGGAGATAAGGTAGGAGATAAGGTAGGAGATAGGGGAGGAGATAAGGTAGGTAATAGGAGAGGAGATAAGGTAGGAGATAGGGGAGGAGATAAAGTAGGAGATAGGGGAGAAGATAAGGTAGGAAATAGGAGAGGAGATAAGGTAGGAAATAGGGGAGGAGATAAGGTAGGAAATAGGGGAGGTGATAAGGTAGGAGATAGGGGAGGTGATAAGGTAGGAGATAGGAGAGGAGATAAGGTAGGAGATAGGGGAGGAGATAGGGGAGGAGATAAGGTAGGAGATAGGGGAGGAGATAAGGTAGGAGATAGGAGAGGAGATAAGGTAGGAGATAGGGGAGGAGATAAGGTAGGAGATAGGGGAGGAGATAAAGTAGGAGATAGGGGAGAAGATAAGGTAGGAAATAGGAGAGGAGATAAGGTAGGAAATAGGGGAGGAGATAGGGGAGGAGATAGGAGAGGACATAAGGTAGGATATAGGGAAGGGAGAAAAGCGATAAGATAGGAGCTAGGGGAGGAGATAAGGTAGGAAATAGGGGAGGAGATAAGGTAGGAAATAGGGGAGGAGATAAGGTAGGAAATAGGGGAGGAGATAAGGTAGGAGATAGGGGAGGAGATAAGGTAGGAGATAGGGGAGGAGAGGGGAGGAGATAAGGTAGGAGATAAGGTAGGCTATAAGATAGGAGCTAGGGGAGGAGATAAGGTAGGAAATAGGGGAGGTGATAAGGTAGGAGATAGAGGGGGGGGTAAGGTAGGAAATAGGGGAAGAGATAAGGTAGGAGATAAGGTAGGAGATAGGGAGGAGATAAGGTAGGAGATAGGGGAGGAGATAAGGTAGGTAATAGGAGAGGAGATAAGGTAGGAGATAGGGGAGGAGATAAAGTAGGAGATAGGGGAGAAGTTAAGGTAGGAAATAGGAGAGGAGATAAGGTAGGAAATAGGGGAGGAGATAAGGTAGGAAATAGGGGAGATGATAAGGTAGGAGATAGGAGAGGAGATAAGGTAGGAGATAGGGGAGGAGATAGGGGAGGAGATAAGGTAGGAGATAGGGGAGGAGATAAGGTAGGAGATAGGAGAGGAGATAAGGTAGGAGATAGGGGAGGAGATAAGGTAGGAGATAGGGGAGGAGATAAGGTAGGAAATAGGGGAGGAGATAAGGTAGGATATAGGGAAGGAGATAGGGGAGGAGATAGGAGAGGACATAAGGTAGGATATAGGGAAGGGAGAAAAGCGATAAGATAGAAGCTAGGGGAGAAGATAAGGTTAAGTTAGATAAGGTAGGACATAGGGGTGGAGATAAGGTAGGAGATAGGGGAGGAGATAAGGTAGGAGATAAGGTAGGAGATAAGGTAGGAGATAAGGTAGGACATAGGGGAGGAGATAAGGTAGGAGATAGGGGAGGAGATAAGGTAGGAGATAAGGTAGGAGATAGGGGAGGAGATAAGGTAGGAGATAAGGTAGGAGATAGGGGAGGAGATTGGAGAGGAGATAAGGTAGGAGATAGGGGAGGAGATAAGGTAGGATATAGGGGAGGAGATAGGGTAGGAGATAAGGTAGGAGATAAGGTAGGAGATAGGGGAGGAGATAAGGTAGGAAATAGGGGAAGAGATAAGGTAGGAGATAGGGGAGGGGATAAGGTAGGAAATAGGGGAAGAGATAAGGTAGGAGATAGGGGAGGAGATAAGGTAGGAAATAGGGGAAGAGATAAGGTAGGAGATAGGGGAGGAGATAAGGTAGGAGATAGGGGAGGAGATAAGGGAGGCGATAGGGGAGGAGATAAGGTAGGAGATAGGGAAGGGAGAAAAGCGATAAGATAGAAGCTAGGGGAGAAGATAAGGTTAAGTTAGATAAGGTAGGACATAGGGGTGGAGATAAGGTAGGAGATAGGGGAGGAGATAAGGTAGGAGATAAGGTAGGAGATAAGGTAGGAGATAAGGTAGGACATAGGGGAGGAGATAAGGTAGGAGATAGGGGAGGAGATAAGGTAGGAGATAAGGTAGGAGATAGGGGAGGAGATAAGGTAGGAGATAAGGTAGGAGATAGGGGAGGAGATTGGAGAGGAGATAAGGTAGGAGATAGGGGAGGAGATAAGGTAGGAGATAGGGGAGGAGATAGGGTAGGAGATAAGGTAGGAGATAAGGTAGGACATAGGGGAGGAGATAAGGTAGGAGATAGGGGAGGAGATAAGGTAGGAAATAGGGGAGGAGATATGAGAGGACATAAGGTAGGATATAGGAAAAAGGGAGAAAAGCGATAAGATAGAAGCTAGGGGAGAAGATGAGGTTAAGTTAGATAAGGTGGGACATAGGGGTGGAGATAAGGTAGGAGATAGGGGAGGAGATAAGGTAGGAGATAGGGGAGGAGATAGGAGAGGAGATAAGGTAGGAGATAGGGGAGGAGATAGGGGAGGAGATAAGGTAGGAGATAGGGGAGGAGATAAGGTAGGAGATAAGGTAGGAGATAAGGTAGGAGATAAGGTAGGACATAGGGGAGGAGATAAGGTAGGAGATAGGGGAGGAGATAAGGTAGGAGATAGGGGAGGAGATAGGAGAGGAGATAAGGTAGGAAATAGGGGAGGAGATAAGGTAGGAGATAGGGGAGGAGATAAGGTAGGAAATAGGGGAAGAGATAAGGTAGGAGATAGGGGAGGGGATAAGGTAGGAAATAGGGGAAGAGATAAGGTAGGAGATAGGGGAGGAGATAAGGTAGGAAATAGGGGAAGAGATAAGGTAGGAGATAGGGGAGGAGATAAGGTAGGAGATAGGGGAGGAGATAAGGGAGGCGATAGGGGAGGAGATAAGGTAGGAGATAGGGGAGGAGATAAGGTAGGAGATAGGGGAGGAGATAAGGGAGGAGATAAGGTAGGAGATAGGGGAGGAGAAAAGGGAGGAGATAGGGGAGGAGAAAAGGTAGGAGATAGGGGAGGAGATAAGGTAGGAGATAGGAGAGGAGATAAGGTAGGAGATAGGGGAGGAGATAAGGTAGGAGATAGGGGAGGAGATAAGGTAGGAAATAGGGGAGGAGATAAGGTAGGATATAGGGAAGGAGATAGGGGAGGAGATAGGAGAGGACATAAGGTAGGATATAGGGAAGGGAGAAAAGCGATAAGATAGGAGCTAGGGGAGGAGATAAGGTAGGAAATAGGGGAGGAGATAAGGTAGGAAATAGGGGAGGAGATAAGGTAGGAAATAGGGGAGGAGATAAGGTAGGAGATAGGGGAGGAGATAAGGTAGGAGATAGGGGAGGAGAGGGGAGGAGATAAGGTAGGAGATAAGGTAGGCTATAAGATAGGAGCTAGGGGAGGAGATAAGGTAGGAAATAGGGGAGGTGATAAGGTAGGAGATAGAGGAGGAGATAAGGTAGGAAATAGGGGAAGAGATAAGGTAGGAGATAAGGTAGGAGATAGGGAGGAGATAAGGTAGGAGATAAGGTAGGAGATAGGGGAGGAGATAAGGTAGGTAATAGGAGAGGAGATAAGGTAGGAGATAGGGGAGGAGATAAAGTAGGAGATAGGGGAGAAGATAAGGTAGGAAATAGGAGAGGAGATAAGGTAGGAGATAGGGGAGGAGATAAGGTAGGAGATAGGGGAGGAGATAAGGGAGGAGATAGGGGAGGAGATAAGGTAGGAGATAGGGGAGGAGATAAGGTAGGAGATAGGGGAGGAGATAAGGGAGGAGATAAGGTAGGAGATAGGGGAGGAGAAAAGGGAGGAGATAGGGGAGGAGATAAGGTAGGAAATAGGGGAGGAGATAAGGTAGGAAATAGGGGAGGAGATAAGGTAGGAGATAGGGGAGGAGAGGGGAGGAGATAAGGTAGGAGATAAGGTAGGCTATAAGATAGGAGCTAGGGGAGGAGATAAGGTAGGAAATAGGGGAGGAGATAAGGTAGGAAATAGGGGAGGAGATAAGGTAGGAAATAGAGGAGGAGATAAGGTAGGAGATAGGGGAGGAGATAAGGTAGGAGATAGGGGAGGAGAGGGGAGGAGATAAGGTAGGAGATAAGGTAGGCTATAAGATAGGAGCTAGGGGAGGAGATAAGGTAGGAAATAGGGGAGGTGATAAGGTAGGAGATAGAGGAGGAGATAAGGTAGGAAATAGGGGAAGAGATAAGGTAGGAGATAAGGTAGGAGATAGGGAGGAGATAAGGTAGGAGATCAGGTAGGAGATAGGGGAGGAGATAAGGTAGGTAATAGGAGAGGAGATAAGGTAGGAGATAGGGGAGGAGATAAAGTAGGAGATAGGGGAGAAGATAAGGTAGGAAATAGGAGAGGAGATAAGGTAGGAAATAGGGGAGGAGATAAGGTAGGAAATAGGGGAGGTGATAAGGTAGGAGATAGGGGAGGTGATAAGGTAGGAGATAGGAGAGGAGATAAGGTAGGAGATAGGGGAGGAGATAAGGTAGGAGATAGGGGAGGAGATAAGGTAGGAGATAGGAGAGGAGATAAGGTAGGAGATAGGGGAGGAGATAAGGTAGGAGATAGGGGAGGAGATAAGGTAGGAAATAGGGGAGGAGATAAGGTAGGATATAGGGA
This sequence comes from Muraenolepis orangiensis, assembly GCA_027704905.1. Taxonomy (NCBI): domain Eukaryota; kingdom Metazoa; phylum Chordata; class Actinopteri; order Gadiformes; family Muraenolepididae; genus Muraenolepis; species Muraenolepis orangiensis. The sequence continues at coordinate 26,262,161 of CM051016.1, forward strand.
AGGAGATAGGGGAGGAGATAGGAGAGGACATAAGGTAGGATATAGGGAAGGGAGAAAAGCGATAAGATAGGAGCTAGGGGAGGAGATAAGGTAGGAAATAGGGGAGGAGATAAGGTAGGAAATAGGGGAGGAGATAAGGTAGGAAATAGGGGAGGAGATAAGGTAGGAGATAGGGGAGGAGATAAGGTAGGAGATAGAGGAGGAGAGGGGAGGAGATAAGGTAGGAGATAAGGTAGGCTATAAGATAGGAGCTAGGGGAGGAGATAAGGTAGGAAATAGGGGAGGTGATAAGGTAGGAGATAGAGGAGGAGATAAGGTAGGAAATAGGGGAAGAGATAAGGTAGGAGATAAGGTAGGAGATAGGGAGGAGATAAGGTAGGAGATAAGGTAGGAGATAGGGGAGGAGATAAGGTAGGTAATAGGAGAGGAGATAAGGTAGGAGATAGGGGAGGAGATAAAGTAGGAGATAGGGGAGAAGATAAGGTAGGAAATAGGAGAGGAGATAAGGTAGGAAATAGGGGAGGAGATAAGGTAGGAAATAGGGGAGGTGATAAGGTAGGAGATAGGGGAGGTGATAAGGTAGGAGATAGGAGAGGAGATAAGGTAGGAGATAGGGGAGGAGATAGGGGAGGAGATAAGGTAGGAGATAGGGGAGGAGATAAGGTAGGAGATAGGAGAGGAGATAAGGTAGGAGATAGGGGAGGAGATAAGGTAGGAGATAGGGGAGGAGATAAAGTAGGAGATAGGGGAGAAGATAAGGTAGGAAATAGGAGAGGGGATAAGGTAGGAAATAGGGGAGGAGATAGGGGAGGAGATAGGAGAGGACATAAGGTAGGATATAGGGAAGGGAGAAAAGCGATAAGATAGGAGCTAGGGGAGGAGATAAGGTAGGAAATAGGGGAGGAGATAAGGTAGGAAATAGGGGAGGAGATAAGGTAGGAGATAGGGGAGGAGATAAGGTAGGAGATAGGGGAGGAGAGGGGAGGAGATAAGGTAGGAGATAAGGTAGGCTATAAGATAGGAGCTAGGGGAGGAGATAAGGTAGGAAATAGGGGAGGTGATAAGGTAGGAGATAGAGGGGGGGGTAAGGTAGGAAATAGGGGAAGAGATAAGGTAGGAGATAAGGTAGGAGATAGGGAGGAGATAAGGTAGGAGATAAGGTAGGAGATAGGGGAGGAGATAAGGTAGGAAATAGGGGAGGAGATAAGGTAGGATATAGGGAAGGAGATAGGGGAGGAGATAGGAGAGGACATAAGGTAGGATATAGGGAAGGGAGAAAAGCGATAAGATAGAAGCTAGGGGAGAAGATAAGGTTAAGTTAGATAAGGTAGGACATAGGGGTGGAGATAAGGTAGGAGATAGGGGAGGAGATAAGGTAGGAGATAAGGTAGGAGATAAGGTAGGAGATAAGGTAGGACATAGGGGAGGAGATAAGGTAGGAGATAGGGGAGGAGATAAGGTAGGAGATAAGGTAGGAGATAAGGTAGGAGATAAGGTAGGAGATAGGGGAGGAGATTGGAGAGGAGATAAGGTAGGAGATAGGGGAGGAGATAAGGTAGGAGATAGGGGAGGAGATAGGGTAGGAGATAAGGTAGGAGATAAGGTAGGAGATAAGGTAGGACATAGGGGAGGAGATAAGGTAGGAGATAGGGGAGGAGATAAGGTAGGAAATAGGGGAGGAGATATGAGAGGACATAAGGTAGGATATAGGAAAAAGGGAGAAAAGCGATAAGATAGAAGCTAGGGGAGAAGATGAGGTTAAGTTAGATAAGGTGGGACATAGGGGTGGAGATAAGGTAGGAGATAGGGGAGGAGATAAGGTAGGAGATAGGGGAGGAGATAGGAGAGGAGATAAGGTAGGAGATAGGGGAGGAGATAGGGGAGGAGATAAGGTAGGAGATAGGGGAGGAGATAAGGTAGGAGATAAGGTAGGAGATAAGGTAGGACATAGGGGAGGAGATAAGGTAGGAGATAGGGGAGGAGATAAGGTAGGAGATAGGGGAGGAGATAGGAGAGGAGATAAGGTAGGAAATAGGGGAGGAGATAAGGTAGGAGATAAGGGAGGAGATAGGAGAGGAGATAAGGTAGGAGATAAGGTAGGAGATAGGGGAGGAGATAAGGTAGGAGATAGGGGAGGAGATAAGGTAGGAGATAGGGGAGGAGATAGGAGAGGAGATAAGGTAGGAGATAGGGGAGGAGATAAGGTAGGAGATAGAGGAGGAGAAAAGGTAAGGTAAGATAAGACCTTCTCCAGGTCCAGCAGCTGGGTCTGCAGCTGGTCCACCACGCCAAAGACCACCAGGGCGTTCTCGGCCCGGTCCGGGAGGCCCAGGTCTGCTTTACACTTCTGGATCTCTGCCACGGTCCTCTGCATGCACTGGATCTTCTCCTCGATCACCTGGGGAGGGACAAGGAGGATTCTGATTGATTGATTGATTAGGAATTGATCACACCCATGATTACTAACGCTAACTAATGATCACACATATCAGTTAGTAATACTAAATATCCATCTCACACTTATTGATTAGACTATTAGTGATCAATCAACATGAACTACTGATCCTGACACTTCTATATGAATTTCTCATGCACATCTTCCAGATTCCTGTGTACTTCCTGTGTTTTTCCTGTATATGTCCCATGTACTTCCTGTATATGTCCCATGTACTTCCTGTATATGTCCCATGTACTTCCTGTATATGTCCCATGTACTTCCTGTATATGTCCCATGTACTTCCTGTGTCTCGTACCTTGAGGCTTTCCTCTCGGGGGCTGGGTATCGTCTCTGGAGACGACAGCAGAACTTTGATATCAGTGACGTTCCTCTCCATGTTCCTCACCTCGCTCTCCATGGCCTCCACCTCCTGCGGAGGACACACACCTTCAGCCACGCCCAGTAACACACACACACCATGTCTCCCTCGCCACACACACACACACACACACACACCGCATGTCCCCCCGTCACACACACACACACCGCATGTCCCCCCGTCACACACACACACACTGCATGTCCCCCCGTCACACACACACACCGCATGTCCCCCTGTCACACACACACACACTGCATGTCCCCCTGTCACACACACACACACTGCATGTCCCCCCGTCACACACACACACTGCATGTCCTGCACATGCAGTGCGTCATAGACACACTGCATGTCCCACGCCATAGAGGCCGTCCCCCCTTCACACACACACACTGCATGTCTCCCGTTACACACACACTGCATGTCCCACGCCATAGAGGCCGTCCCCCCTTCACACACACACACTGCATGTCTCCCGTTACACACACACTGCATGTCCCACGCCATAGAGGCCGTCCCCCCTTCACACACACACACTGCATGTCTCCCGTTACACACACACTGCATGTCCCACGCCATAGAGGCCGTCCCCCCTTCACACACACACACTGCATGTCTCCCGTTACAAACACACTGCATGTCCCACGCCATAGAGGCCGTCCCCCCCTTCACACACACCCAGCAGTCCCAGTTAGCACCTGGTCAGATCAACAAGTGACAGACGAGAGAGAGAGAGAGAGAGAGAGAGAGAGAGGGTGACAGGGGGCGGCAGGATAGCTCAGTCAGTAGGGACTTGGCTTGGGAACCGGAAGGTCACCGGTTAAGTCCCCGAAATACCTGAGCCCTTGAGCAAGGCACCAGACCCCTACCCTGTTCCCTGGGTGCTGTATATACAATAGCTGCCCACTGCTCTGTATACTAGGATGGGTTAAATGCAGAGAAACACATGTCACTATGTGTACATGTATATGACCAATAAAGAGGATTAAATCCTCTAGTCAGACCATCAGAGAGACAGACAAGACAGTCAGTCAGTCAGTCAGTCAGTCAGTCCACCAGTCAGTCAGTCAGTCAGTCAGTCAGTCAGTCAGCCAGTCAGCCAGCCAGTCCACCAGTCAGTCAGTCAGTCAGTGAGTCCACCAGTCAGTCAGTCAGTCAGTACTCACAGCAGCGGTGTGCTCCAGCTGGGTGAGCGGCGTCACAAAGCTGTCCTGGACGGCCGCCACTCGTCCGTCCGCCTCGTCCAGCTGCCGCCGCAGCACCGTGACATCACAGACCGCCGCCATGCCGTCTAGCACTGCCCGGAAACCCTGCAGGGTGGACCGGATCTGCCGCGAGTCATCCAGAACCATCTGGAACAGAACCGCAGAACCACAGGGGACCGGGCGGTTAGTGACCTCTAACCCCTACCTGCTCCTTACTGACCCCTGACGCCTATCTGCTCCTTAATGACCTCTAACCCCTACCTGCTCCTTAATGACCTCTAACCCCTACCTGCTCCTTAATGACCCCTAACCCCTACCTGCTCCTTAATGACCCCTAACCCCTACCTGCTCCTTAATGACCCCTAAGCGCTACCTGCTCCTTAATGACCTCTAACCCCTACCTGCTCCTTAATGACCCCTAACCCCTACCTGCTCCTTAATGACCCCTAACCCCTACCTGCTCCTTAATGACCCCTAACCCCTACCTGCTCCTTAATGACCTCTAACCCCTTCCTGCTCCTTAATGACCTCTAACCCCTACCTGCTCCTTAATGACCTCTAACCCCTGCCTGCTCCTTAATGACCTCTAACCCCTACCTGCTCCTTAATGACCTCTAACCCCTTCCTGCTCCTTAATGACCCCTAACCCCTACCTGCTCCTTAATGACCTCTAACCCCTACCTGCTCCTTAATGACCTCTAACCCCTGCCTGCTCCTTAATGACCTCTAACCCCTACCTGCTCCTTAATGACACATCTCTTCTGGCTAGGACTGGCTAAGTCTAATTTGAAACATAAATTCACTTTTGTTCAGACACAGCTTTGTGCTCTGGGCTTAAGATACATATATATATATATATATATACTGTATTTATATAGAGAGATTATATACATATAGATGGATAGAGACATATATAAATATACATATATATATATATATAGACATATATATATTTATTATATATATATTTATTATATATATATATATATATATATATACACATATAGAGATATAGAGAAAAAGATAGAGACAGAGATAGGGATATATAGACAGATATATAGACATATAGATATATAGATAGATGTAGCGGCGGACCTTGAGGGCGTCCACGTGGCCGACCAGACACCTGGCGGAGGTGTAGGTGCAGGCGGAGGTGAGCCACGTCTGGGCCTCCACCAGCCACACCTGGGAGCTGCTGATCATCTCCTTCTGCTGCTGCACCCACGCAGGGATCTGGAGAACACACACACGCACATCAGAAACACACACACACACACACACACACACACACACACACACACACGCTTCAAACAGCTGATGGGACTTGTAGTTCCCGTCTGACCTTGGACAGGAAGTGTGTGCGCTGCTCCGCCTGCTTGGCCAGCTGGGAGTAGACCTCCTGGACCCCGCAGTGTCTCTCCTGGAGCTCCACCGCCACCTCTGGCACCTCTAGGTAATGCAGCTCCACCTCCAGGGCCGCCAGGCACGAGTGCCACACGTCGAGCTCGTCCCACACACGCTGGAGACACACAGAAAACACACGTTTAACACGGACCACAGACAGGCAACAACAGCCCCCCCTGCTGGTCGCATCCCAGGCCGTATTGCAACAACAACAAAAAAGTCAGCATTCCTATTTGCGGTTTTAACATCTAGCGTTGATTTGAATTAAACCTTAGTTTTACACTTAATGTAGTGTTTTACCGCAAGACGGCGTAGGTTTGTACTTTTCCCTCTCTGTCCCTTCGGTTTTAATGATAGCCCTTTTATTTTTATTTTTTTCGGGCAACGTGTGTAAGTTGCGTTTCAACGTATTCTGCACAATGTCGAACTATTATATTAGATAACAGTCCAAAATAAGGTCACAATAAGTGTGACAATAAGGTCATTCAACAGGTAGACAAGAGAACTACTAGTCAACAGAAGTTAGAAGTGCATTTCCTTCCTAACAAGACATTAAAATATCATATATACATACATATACACATATATAATAATATAATACATAATACATTACATTTCCTACAAGCCTCTAAGAGCAGAACCAGTGCTGAGGTTAAATTACAATAAGTTCTCTCCCTAGATTTGACACAATAAGAACATCAAACAGGGACGAGAAACAGTGAAGCCAGTAGACACACAGAGCTGATAAGCAAAAGCTTATAAACAAGCGCCGGCAAACAAGAACTAGAACTACTTTCTTAGTTGTGGACGGCGCAGCGAGACGCGGGTGGAGGGAGACGGGGGAGGAGGGAGACGGGGGAGGAGGGAGACGGGGGAGGAGGGAGAGAACCGGCTCACCTTCTGGGTCCGCTC
>CM051016.1:26271000-26323500 GCA_027704905.1 Muraenolepis orangiensis
CCAGTCGGTCCCGGTACCGGTCCCACATCTGAACCTGATCCTGGAGCTCCTCGGCAGAGGGCTTCTCCAAAGAACCTCTGGGCTCCTCCACCTCCACCTCGTCCAGCACGGAGGCGGTGCGCTCCACCTGGCGGGGAGTGAACAGAAAGAGGATGTGAAGAGGAGGAGGGAGAGGATGAAGAGGAGGAGGGAGAGGATGAAGAGGAGGAGGGAGAGGATGAAGAGGAGGAGAGAGAGGATGAAGAGGAGGATGTGAAGAGGATGAGAGGAGTGGTGGAGGGGGGGCGGGGGGAGGAGGGGAAGGGTAGGAGGAGGAAAAGAGGAGGAGAGGAGGTGTGTGTGTATTTGTGTGTGTGTGTGTGTGTGTGTGTGTATGTGTGTGTGTGTGTGTGTGTGTAGGGTCCATGGTCATTGCAGTGGCGTATTAACAACAATTCCCAGATGATCTCAAGACTCACAGGTTCAATCCCATCAGAATAAAGAGGCTCTTATTCCCAGTTAGAAAACGCCAACGCGATGCTTCACTCACGCTCTCGGCGACGTCCCTCCACTCAGCAGCCCTCCGTCCCGACTGACCGCCGAGGTCCAGGACGTCCCGCTGCAGTGCGTTCACCTGCCACCACAGGGCGGCCACCGCAGCCTCCCTGTCTCCACGGCAACCCTGCTCGGGGCAGGCGTCCTCCAGCGCCTCCAGACGACCCTGGGCAGACCGCACCTCCTCTGAGAGAGACTGGGGGCGAAGGCCAGAGTGTTAGGAACAGATCCCATGGACACATAACTATAACGGTGAAGCCATATTTGTAGTGTGTGAGTGCATGAACACACAAACACAACAAAAACAACAAGTTAAAATACATGAATATTCCAACACTAATAACCAGAGGTGGAGGGAGGGGCAGCAATCAAAAAATACAAATCAATTATACACTGACATAAAGATAACATGAGATAACATGACAAAAAGTTTAATCTATATTTTAAAGGTGATAAGAACGTAGACAGAAGATACATAATGATGACAGCCAATGGGCAGCAAATAAACAAATAATATGATTAAAAGTAAAAAGTAACTCACATTCAGACCAAAACTATTTCTTTATTGCCTAATTCCCATGAATTCATTGGAAAAGTGTTACCTGTAGCTGACGGTGTTGGAGGCTGCAGTCGGAGAGAGAGCAGACCTTGGTAGAGAGACACCGGGAGAGGGCTTCCTTGGTTCTCCTCAAACTCTGGTCGATCTCCTCTATGCTCTGCCGGTGCTCCCTGCTCTGCTTAGCACACCTGCAGGACAACATCAGGACGTCCTCAGTACTTCATGTCTGAGAGAAGCCCTCCAATGTTTTGTGTGTGAAGCATACACAAGTCTATACTTGTGTCCTTAAGGATAACCTGTGGGTGATTGAATTGGCTAAGAATACCTTGTGATGTATCTTATGTTCTAAAGCCTGTATATATTATTGGGTTCTCTTTCAGCTTCTCCGCTAAGTCTAACCCTGAGCTTAACCCCTCACCCTTACCTGTAACTGTATTACCTGTAAGAGGAAGTCTGTGTACTAATATTTATCTTGAAAAGGATGTAGAAATTGCAGATGGACCCCAATAATGTTGGGCTTGTTGTAGCCACTACACCGTCCTGTCCTTAACTCGTGCCCAGGTGTTACCTGGCGAGGTCCTGGGTACTGATGACGGCCCGGGCCCTGAAGATGGTCATCCTCACCAGGAGACCGCTCAGAACCTTGCAGTGGAGCCGCTCCACCTCCTGGGAGGGGAGGTGGGGGTGTCTGGGCACCAGACCCTGGATCTGGTCCACATGGTCTTGGTACCGCTGCTCCAGGGAGACCAGGGCCCGCTGGAGCTCCTCTAGCCTTGAGGAGCAGTCCGTCAGGCCGAGGACCGGCAGGAGGGAGGCCTCCGCTTCCAGGAGGAAGTGGACGGCAGCTCTGACTCCCTGGGTGTAGCTCCTCAGTCTCTCCTTTGCACTCAGGATAATTCCCTGTCATTAAAAAAATAAAGAAGATATAAAAGAAGATATAGCTCAAATAAGATGCAGATTGTTGTACATTTGATGAATTTATTTAAATAAATTAGGTTTGGTATGAATTTGTTTTCAATGGGGGACAATAAAATAACATGAAATCACTAATTTTAAGGGAGTCATTAAGTAAGTTAAGTCATTAACTGCTTGTTTGCTTTGTACAAATGTTCTGTAATGAGTAATGTAATGATAGTTTAAACTGTTGAAATTGTTCTAAATTATGTAAATAATTGATATGCCAGAGAAATTAATTCTAACAGTATATCATTTTGTTATATATCGCTTGCCATTCGGGAGTCACATTCTTGCAGGACCGTGTTCTTCAAGGTCAGGATGTCCTGAGATCTGCTCTCCTGGCCGTCGCCTTTCCTCTGCTCCAAGATCTCATACTCTCTCACTTTGTACTCCAAGATCTTCCTCAGAGATAAGAGCCTGCGGTGCTCCTTCACCATCGCCACCTCCGTGGGCTCCAATGCAGCAGGAGACTGCAGCTGCCTCAGGGTCACCTCCAACAGACCACGTGTGGATGTCCGCTGTGCCTGGAGGTCCAGGTCTTTCAGGACGTTCCACTCCAAGATGCTGAGGTTGTTGTGCACCTCCAGCTCCCAGTCGTCCATCCTCTCCACGATCTGCCTCAGCCTCTGGTGCTCGGCCGTCAGCTGGGAGGGGTACATGTCTGAGGAGATAACCTGGAGCTTCTTGCCAGCATCCTCGCTTATGGCCTTCACCAGAGGGCACCGGGCGAGGAGGGAATGGCACATCCTGTACCTCTCTCCCTCTCGTCGATTTTCTTCTTTTGTCTGGAGGACCTCCTGCTCCATGTTGTCCTTGATGTCTTCCAAGCTCTGCCTCAGGTTGAGGTAACACTCGTGATCCCTGGCCTTCTGGTCCAGCGCAGACATCTTGCCATAAAGCTCCCAGATAACAGATAAAAAAACCCTCCTCTTCTCCAGTGGGATGCAGGGATGAAGCTGGTCCACCTCACTCTTGTGCTCAACGATCATGTGTTTAAAGGGTTCTATGGCATGCAGGGACTCTCTGGTGATGGGGAAGCGGTGTCTGTTCAGGTCCACCAGCATTTCCCTAAAATGTTTCTCCAAGGCAGCCACCTTCTCCTTGGACACCTGTTGAGTCTGTACACGCGTCTCCAGGTCCTGTTTCTTTGTCTTCTCGTAGCTAGTGATGTTTGCGATGTCCTCCTGAAGATCGGTCAGCTTTGAGTGGAGGAGACGGTTCTCTGTGATGCTCAGCTCAGAGAAGATGTCTTTGCTCTTCATGAGAAGTGCCTCACATACCATGCTTTGCTTCTCCGCCTCAGCCACGGTCTCTTGGATCTCACGGGCTTGGCGATCAGAGTCAGAACCAGGCACCGGAACCTCCTCCTCTCCTCTCCTGGACGCCTTCTGAATGAGGTATGCCACAACCCAGGACTCCACATCAGCCATTTGCTGGGACATCTTCTCTCTGTTTTGAAGGCCAGACTCGACCTCCCTCACAGCTTTGGCCAGATCCTCGGCGGTAGACATTGAAAGTTCCTTGAGGTCTTCCAGGGAGGAGCGCACCATGGGCACCTCCTCTTCCTGGTCCATGTGGGGAAAGAGCTCAGTCACCTCCTCCAGCAGTATCTCCAGCTGGCCCTGCTTCACCATCACCTCTGACTGCAACTTCTTTAGGTCTCTGATCTGCCGGTGGACGTCCTCGGGAAGGAGGGCGATCCTCCTCCTCCTCGCCTCAATGTGAACCTCCGTCTGCTTAGCCCAAATGAAAGCATCTCGCATCACCTCCACAATTTTTTCCAAGGTGGGGTTGGTGCTTCTGGGGGTCTGGGAGGCCAGTCTTTCGACCGTCTGATCCAACTGTAGTTTGATGTTTTGGAGCCGCTGCTCTGTCTTTGCTGAATCGTTCTCTCCTGGCTGGCTGCACTGGGCTAGTGCCTCCGACGCCTGGAGGAGGAGAAGGTACCTCTGGTGGGAGGCAGCCACCACAGCGCTGGCCACCATGAGCTCCTGGGCACTCGCAGGGTCCCACTCCGGGGTAGCTGGAGACTTGGGCTCAATGCACCTGCCGATAACCTCCAGGTCTCCCTCAAGACTGGACATCTCTGATAGAAGGGTGCTGGTGTCGCTGGAAATGGCACTCAAACCGTGGAGGCTACTCTCTGCAGAGTTATCCAGGCTTTTCCACTGATCTTGCAGGGCCCTCAGCCTGCTCCGTGCGATGGCTTGGTCAGAGAGGCTCAGTTGGGGTTCGAGGTTGGAGTGGGTGACGACCAGCTCCCCGAGAACAGTCCGGTTTTCCTCCATATTTCGTAGGAAGGAGCGCAGCCGCTCCTCTTCATTGGAGCTGCTTTCCTCTTGAACTCTGCAGGAGGCACAAGGAGTCAGTTATGTTTATTGTTAGACAATTTTGTCATTCAGGAGACGCTGTGTCCACATTTATATTTTGTGTTTACATTTTATTTCGACTACTCATTGTGTATATGTGGTTTTGTACATTTGTGATCTCTTTTTGACTGCTTTGACTATTACTGTCCTTTACTTCTACTGTGACATCTCATCTTAATTAAATCACCAAAGATCTTTATTAAGACTCACAGTCCTCCCGCCTCAAGCTCTCTCTCCAGTCTCTCCACGGTGGCCCTCGTGGCCTCCGTCTGCTCTGCGTAGGCGGTCACTAGCCGTAGATGAGCCTCCTTCCTCTGGACCAGGGTGGAGGAGTCCCCGACCGCAGCGCTCCACTGGGCCTCCAGGTGTTCCAGGGAGTCCCTGTCCTCTTCTTCCTCCCCGGCCTCGTCCTCCACCTCCGGGCCAGGACGGGTCAGCTCCGAGACGTGGGTCTGAGCCACTTGGAGGCACTCCTGAAGACAAAACAGATACACCAAGAGGTGTGTTTCAGAAGATGGGAGGGGTATGACGCCAAGCCGAAAGTTTCTGTGTTCGATACCCGATGTCGGCAGACTACCTGTAGACATCCTAGAGCAAAATGACCTCGAAACCTTACCTGCCTACGCTTTTATCCAAATAGACTTACAGTGAATTCAGATGTCATTAAGGACATCTGAATTCACTGTAAGTCTATTTGGATAAAAGCGTCTTCTAAATTACTTAATAGTCCTGTTTCCTTTAGAAATGTTTCATTCATGCTGTATCTCAATAAGGCTTTGCTTCCTGTCCTGTTAGCTGAACGTTGAGATGAATCTGACCTGGGCCTCCTCCACCTGCAGGGCCATGGCTCCAGGGCTGAGGTTTGTTGGTCTGTTCCCACAGGCCAGAACTCTGGTCTCGAGCCTGTTGAGATGGATCTCAAGGTCCCTGATAGATGTATCCAGAACCTCTGCTAGGTCCTCCTCGAGCTGTGCCTTTAGGATGGAAAAATAATAACAAGAATTGAGTTAATCCGGTTCTGAGTTCAACCCAAGACAGGTGGTCGAGAACCATATGAACTCTTATCTACTCTGTAATATTTTGTATAAGCTAATGATATAGTAGGCATTTCAGCATCAAAATGTTTTTTTTTGTTCTGACATCATCCATTTTTTATCATTTACTATCAGCATTTAGTCATTGAGCAGACACTCCAAAGAGGGTTAGGGGTCATTAAGGGGCAGTTATTGGTTATGGGTCATTAAGGAGCTGGTAGTGGTTAGGGGTCATTAAGGAGCTGGTAGTGGTTAGGGGTTATTAAGGAGCAGTTTGGGGTTAGGGGGCATATTGCTCTAGGATGCCTACGGGTTTAATTGTGGACATTGGCGGATCAAACCCTAAAAGCTAAGAGTCAAACAACCTAACTAGGTTGCTTTACCCCCTGCTAGACCCCCCAGGTATGATGACCTACCTTAAAGATTAAACTACCAGGTCCAGTCCCAATGAGAAGCTGCTGGACCTCTGATAAAACATCCTCCATGGTCTGGTCTTCAGGTCCCTCCAGAACTGGTCCACTGGTGCAGACCAGACCAGCTGGGATGGTACCATGGGTCTCCTCTGCAGGGAGTATCTCCACCGGGGCTTTCTCCTCAGACATTAAAGCTTCATCCTCATCTGTAGCTCTCACACCACCAGGTGTGGACTCCAGATGTTCAGCTCCTGGTCCTGTTCTGTCGTCTGAGATCTGGGTCTGCCGGGTCTGTTGCTGATGAACACAAAACATCATCATTGACACATTTATTCATTGAACAGACACTTTATCCAAAAAGACTTCCAGTGAATACATGTCATTAAGTAGCAGATAGGGGTCAAAGGTCATTAAGGAGCAGGTAGGGGTTGGAGGTCATTAAAGAGCAGATAGGGGTTAGGGGTCATTAAGGAGCAGTTAAGGGTTAGGACCATTAAGGAGCAGGTAGGGGTTAGGGGTCAATCTTGCTCTAGGATGCCTACGGGTTAGACAGTGGACATTGGGGGTCAAACCCAGAATCTTTTAGCTGAGAGTCCAACACCTTAACCACTAGACCTCCCAGGTATGAAGACCTACCTTCAGGATGAGACTACCAGGTCTAGTCCCCACCAGAACCTGCTGGACCTCTGAGAGGACATCTTCTGTGGTCTGGTCTTCAGGTCCCTCCAGAACTGGTCCACTGGTGCAGACCAGAGCAGCTGGGATGGTACCATGGGTCTCCTCTGTTGGGATGACCTCCACCCAGGCTTTCTCCTCAGACCTCAAACCCTCATCTGTAGATCTCACACCACCAGGTGTGGAATCCAGAGGTTCTGCTCCTGGTCCTAGTCTATGGTCTGAGATCTGGGTCTGCTGGGTCTGTTGCTGATGAACACAACATATTTAACAAACAGAAGACAGAAGGCAGCTTTAGGTAGCTGGATGATTATCAAACTAGCTGCACAAGTGCTGCTTCCTTTAAATCACATCTGGATATAGAAGTCATTAAGGAATAGGTAGGGATTAAAGGACATTAAGAAGCAGGTAGGAGTTAGGGCTCATCTTTCTTTAGCATACCTAGAGGTTAGACTGTGGACAGTGGGAGTTCAAATCCAGAAGCTTTTGCCTAAGAGTAGAACACTTTAAACACTAGACCCCCCCAGGAATAAAGACCTACCTTCAGGATGAGACTACCAGGTCCAGCCCCAACGAGAAGCTGCTGGACCTCTAAGAAGACAACCACTGTGGTCTTGCCTTCCGGTCCCTCCAGAACTGGTCCACTGGTGCAGACCTGACCAGCTGAGATGGTACCATGGGTCTCCTCTGTTGAGAGGACCTCCAGCTGGGCTTTCTCCTCAGACCTCAAACCCTCATCTGTAGCTCTCCCACTACTAGGTCTGGACTCCAGAGGTTCTACTCCTGGTTCTGGTCTGTCGTCTGAGATCTGGGTCTGCTGGGTCTGTTGCTGATTAACACAAAATATTGAACAAACAAAAGATTACAGGCATCTTTAGGTCCCTAGATGATCATTTATTCACTTAACATCCATGTACTTTCTGTTTCTTCTATATCCTTTCCTTCAACACTCCAAAATTATTATTATTATTATTATTGTATGTTCAAACTTACCTGGCAATAAAACACTCTTACAGTGATTGACATTGAGACTGAGTTTGTACTAACCCTCGCTAACCCTATCTCTCAGAAACACAGCTCTGCGGCCAGGCTGCTTCTTCTGTTTGGAATGCAAGTCAACATAAAATCCCAATGACAGAGATATGACAGCTGTGTGTGGAGAGGGTATGAAAAGTGTGAAAGAGAAAGTGAAAAAAAGAATGGACAGAATACAAAAGAGGATATCCCATTAGGTCCCTTAATGCAGTGCTTTGTGTTGTGTGTGTATGTGTGTGTATGTGTGTGTGTATGTGTGTGTGTGTCTCTCTCTCTCTTTCCCTCCCTCCCCTAGGCAGTCTGTCTCTTGTTCGTTTCTCTTACTACTGATGCGATGCCTATCAGAATTTTTGACTCTCTCTCTCTCTCTCTCTTGTCCACTACTCTCTCTCTCTCTCTCTCTCTCTCTCTCTCTCTCTCTCTCTCTCTCTCTCTCTCTCTCTCTCTCTCTCGTCCACTACTCACTCACTCTCTCTCTCTCTCTCTCGTCCACTACTCTCTCTCTCTCTCTCTCTCTCTCTCTCTCTCTTCTCTCTTGTCCACTACTCACTCACTCTCTCTCTCTCTCTCTCTCTCTCTCTCTCTCTCTCTCTCTCTCTCTCTCTCTCTCTCTCTCTCTCTCTCTCTCTCTCTCTCTCTCTCTCTCTCTCTCTCTCTCTCTCTCTCTCTCTCTCTCTCTCTCTCTCTCTCCCTCTTGTTTTGTTCCACTTTTCACGTCTGCGAAAAACGACACTCCATTATGTCAGAGACATTTTCTAGCTTGAAAATTACATGTGCTTTTAGCTGGACAAATCTTTTTTCAGCCATCTGCAGAAAGCCCGAAGAGGTTATTCCATCCATCTATAATAATACCATATAATACCATAACTAGACTTATATATATATTTATTACAACCAAACCACCAAGTGACTACAACCGTAGGAGATGGTCCCTACAGTGTCAGTATGTATATATTATACAGGCATCCTTTTAACTAGATGATTAGTGATGCCAGATCAGATGAGATTTAAGATCAACTCTATGCTAACTAATAGCAAAACAATCCCTACACGCACACACACACGACCTAAATTACATACCATACAACTATGCCTGACCCAAAAAATATGTTACACTTGTTACAGATCTCCATGACTAAAGTCTGACAACGAGGGAAAGCAACACGACAGATGAAGACAGAAGCCTGGAGGCTTTAGACACTGCATGCCGTTCATTCCCAAGAAAACAGGAGATCTGCAAGGCAAGCAAAACCCTCTGAATGAAACACCACACCCACACATGCGGCCATCTCACCTGCATCTGGATAGTTCCTGCCACCTGGGCGTGGTCCAGGGTGGTTGCTGTGGCAACAGATAACAGTATTTCCTGTTTGCCATCCTCTTTATGTTTAATGTCTTCGTCGGCCCTCTTGAAATCATCAGTCATAGGTTTTGTGGTCACTTCCACTCTCTTCTCTCTTTGTTTCACCACCTGGTTTTTGTTCTTCTCAACCTCTGAGTCTGTTGTCTGTTTTTTACTTTGTGATTCAGATATTATTTTCTGCTCTCCAGCGCCAGTGTACAAAATTGGTTGCTCAACATGCATTCCAGCTTCAGCGGCCATGGTCTCGACCTCTGAGTCTGTTGTCTGTTTTGCCACTGGGACTGCCACTTTTTGATTCAAATCTTTTTCAGCCTGTTCTTCTCTGATTGCTTCAGAGACTGCATTCCTAGTTAAGGTTGTCTGAGCTGAGTCACATTCACTTGTATCTTTCTGCGGGGTTTGGTCTGCTGTGTTTGATGTGTGAGGGACAAGGACACAAGCTTCTGCCACCTCTGTGATTGAGTCTGGAGGAATAGAAGACTTTCCACTTTCAGATTTTGTCTGAACTTTTGGTGCAGAAATACTTTCTTGGGCCTGAAGGGCTGTAGTCTGGTCTGTTTGCTCAGGTTTAGAGACATCCGGTTGCACCTGTACCTTGGAAAGTAGGGTCTGGGTCACATTTATTTTACTTTGCTGCTTGACTGGTGATTCAGGACAAGTCTGATGAAGTACAGATGGCTCTGATTCCTTAGATGCAAGTCCCACTGTGATGTCAACCTTTATCGCTGCAGAAGTGTCTGATCTCTTAGGGCTTAATGTCTGTGGGCAAGTTTCTGCTGGCTGGAAAGTTGAAATGTCCAAAACAACTAAAGCCAGCTTGTTGTCTGAAAGTGGCCTTACATTTTCATGGACGGTTATACTTTTTGAATAAGACAGAGCAGTCTGTTCTTCTTTAATGGGGGAAGGCTGAGGAGACTCAGATTTGACATCAGCATGTGTTTCTGCCAGTCCTGAAGTCATAGAACACTTTACACGTTCAGGTTTTGACGTCTTCACATCAGGAAGTCCAGTCACATATGGTTTTGGCTCACAAGTTGGAGAAACTTCTAGACTCTCTCGAGTTCCAGTAGGCACAACTTGTGTTTCTTCCACAACAGCAGTTATGGAAGGACCCGTAACTGAATCTGTAATAATCAATGACACCACACTTGCCGGGTATGAAGGTGAGGCCACTGGATCAACAACTTGTATTTCTATGTTACTCTGTATGCAACTCTCCTCAGACATTGGATTAATCTCCACCTGTACAATAGTTTCACATTCCTTTGTGCTCCCTACTCTTAGTTGGACAATTGGACCATAACGATAATCACAAGCCGGAGAAGAAACGACTAACTGATCTGTTGTCCCCTTGCCTTTGGTTGCCTCTTCAAGATCAATTGTGAGTTCTGCTGGTCTTTTGAGGTCTATCATTTCCCCAGGCTTTAGGTGTCCAATGATTCCAGCAGCAGAAGACTGATGCCACACAGGATCCTTATAGGTTGATGCACCAGATTCTACATTAACGTCTGTAGTTGTATCATCTGTAGTTGTATCATGGGCAACAGCAGCTGTGGAATCTTCTGGACTCTTTCTCCCAGTTAGAATAGCTTGTGTTTCTTTTACAACGCCAGATAGACTTTCATCAAAAGTTTTTGAAGATTTCAGAGTTTCAGGCTCCTCCTCTGTCATTTCCGGCTCAGATGTTAGTGGCTCTTTTCTGGTCGGCACAGACCTAGCTTCCACCCCTCCAGCCGTTTTAGCTGATCTTGGTCCTGAAGTCTTTGCAATTTGGGGACATTTCTCCATTGTAGCTGTTTTAATGTCAGGTCTGGGACTTCGTGGGGACAAAAGACACTCACTATCTTGCTGTTGTTGCTGTTTTACATCGGCAGATTGCACAGATGAAAGTGCAGTCTGAGACTTTCTTCTAGTTGGCACAAGCTGTGCCTCTTCCACAACAGCAGTTCTGGTTTCCATTGTGACAGACTCTCGGCTAATACAACATTCCAGACTCATAAGATCCGATACCTCTTTGGGTTCGACAGCAATGACATCAGTGGTTTTATTGGCACTCTTCAGTGGCGCCAAAGATCTGGCAAGTTTGGGACTCTTAGACTTTCTTACAGCTGGTGACGGCTTAGCTACAGTATCTGATTTCATATCAGACTTTGAACTTAGTAAGGACTGAACATGCTCACTATCCTTGGTTGATTCAGGTTCTGTATCATCTGTATCATCTGTAGTTATATCATGGGCAACAGCAGCTGTGGAATCTTCTGGACTCTTTCTTCTAGTTAGAATAGCTTGTGTTTCTTTTACAACGCCAGATAGACTTGGATCTAAAGGTTTTGAAGATTTCGGAGTTTCAGGCTCCTCCTCTGCCATTTCCGTCTCAGATGTTAGTGGCTTTTTTCTGGTCGGCACAGGCCTAGCTTCCACCCCTCCAGCCGTTTTAGCTGATCTTGGGATGGACTTATGGAGTTTCATGGAAGAATCCAAACTGCTGGGCTCTTTTTGAGTTTGTTCAGGCTTGACAACACTGAGATAAGTGGTTCCTGGTCCTGAAGTCTTTGCAAGTTTGGGACATTTCTCCATTGTAGCTGTTTTAATGTCAGGTCTGGGACTTCGTGGGGACAAAAGACACTCACTATCTTGCTGTTGTTGCTGTTTTACATCGGCAGATTGCACAGATGAAAGTGCAGTCTGAGACTTTCTTCTAGTTGGCACAAGCTGTGCCTCTTCCACAACAGCAGTTATAGTTTCCATTGTGACAGACTCTCGGCTAATACAATATTCCAGACTCATAAGATCCGATACCTCTTTGGGTTCTACAGCAATGACATCAGTGGTTTTATTTGCACTCTTCAGTGGCGCCAAAGATCTGGCAAGTTTGGGACTCTTAGACTTTCCAACAGCTGGTGACGGCTTAGCTACAGTATCTGATTTCATATCAGACTTTGAACTTAGTAAGGACTGAACACGCTCACTATCCTTGGTTGATTCAGGTTCTGTATCATCTGTATCATCTGTAGTTGTATCACAGGCAACAGCAGCTGTGGAATCATCTGGACTCTTTCTCCCAGTTAGAATAGCTTGTGTTTCTTTTACAACGTCAGATAGACTTGGATCTAAAGGTTTGGAAGATTTCAGAGTTTCAGGCTCCTCCTCTGCCATTTCCGGCTCAGATGTTAGTGGCTCTTTTCTGGTCGGCACAGGCCTAGCTTCCACCCCTCCAGCCGTTTTAGCTGATCTTGGGATGGACTTATGGAGTTTCATGGAATAATCTAAACTGCTGGGCTCTTTTTGAGTTTGTTCAGGCTTGACAACACTGATATAAGTGGTTTCTGGTCCTGAAATCTTTGCAAGTTTGGGACATTTCTCCATTGTAGCTGTTTTAATGTCAGGTCTGGGACTTTGTGGGGACAAAAGACACTCACTATCTTTCTGTTGTTGCTGTTTTACATCGGCAGATTGCACAGATGAAAGTGCAGTCTGAGACTTTCTTCTAGTTGGCACAAGCTGTGCCTCTTCCACAACAGCAGTTATGGTTTCCATTGTGACAGACTCACGGCTAATACAAAATTCCAGACTCATAAGATCCGATACTTCTTTGGGTTCTACAGCAATGACATCAGTGGTTTTATTGGCACTCTTCAGTGGCGCCAAAGATCTGGCAAGTTTGGGACTCTTAGACTTTCTTACAGCTGGTGACGGCTTAGCTACAGTATCTGATTTCATATCAGACTTTGAACTAAGTAAGCACTGAACACGCTCACTATCCTTGGTTGATTCAGGTTCTGTATCAGCCTCTTTTGTCAATGTCTTTGACGTTCTTCTGGTTGGTGGTATAAGCTTGGTCTTTTTCACAGTGGTGTCAGATTTAGTCTGAACATCAGCAGATGTAGTTGTGGATTTTTTCCTTATTGGCACAATCAGTGGTTCTTCCAAAACAGTGGCCTTGCCTTTGACAGTGACATTTTTGACATCAGTGGTTTTGTTGCCAGACTTCTGTAGCCCTGACACCCTGGAAGCCATTGGACATTTTGACTCCATAGTGTCAGTTTTCATTTCAGAAAGAGGACTTTGTGGGGACTCAGGACTCTCAGTTTCCTTGTTCGGTTCAAGCTCTGCATCAGCAAGTTTCATTGAGGACACTGAGGTCTTGGCAGGGAGCACACCCTTTGACGTTCTCTTAGCCTGCTCAAGAGCAACTGGTTCCATACAAGATTTTGAACTTTCCATTTCTAATTCTGTATGGTCAAGTTTCATCAATGACATATTTGACTTTCTCTTAGTTGGTACAAGCTTGGTGTGTTCGAGAGCAATTGTCTCAGATTCAGCCTGGATGTGTTTTGTTTGAACTGCCGGTACAGCAACATCGGAGGCTGACTCTGAAGCTGTAGAGTCCTCTGGAGTCTCTTTAGACTTTCTCCTGCTTGACACAAGATATAAGTCACCCTCATTCCCCTTAGTTGGTGTTGAATCTTGGCTCTTTGATGGCTTCACACTTGAAAGGTCATGTTTCGTTTTTTCAGTATTACCCTTAGTTGTAATAGTGGTTTGCAATGGTTGTTCCGCTGTTGTTCTGTCAACTTTGGGAACTTTCATAGAAGGTACAGGCAATGTTTGCTCTACAGCAGCAACAGATGACAAAGGACTCTCAGAGTCTATCTTGGACTGTGCAGGTTTTATATTAGCACTCATCCTAGGAGATCCACCAGTTGTTGGCTTTGTACTGGCAGGTGTCACCAAGGCTTCCTTCACACCTATTTCTAACAGTCCTGTGATTGAGCCTGGAATAATGAAAGACTTTTTACTTTCACATTCTGTCTGAATTTGTTTGGTCTTAACTGCAGCAGGTGCAGTAAAATTAGCTTTGGCCTGGAGGGCTGTTGTCTGGTCTGTGGGCTCAGGTTTAGGAACATCTTGCTGGTGTTCCTCAGGTTGTTGGGACTGGGGCACTTTTATTTGACTTCGAAGACATTGAGGAAGGACAGATTGCTCTAATTTAGATGCCTGTTCCAGGCTAGAAGATGGATGATGAGACTCAGAGTCTTCTGTTGACTGAAAAGGTTTTACATCAGCATGTGTCAGAGGAGATTCACCAGTCTTTACCTTTCTCCTGCCTGGTACCACAATGGCTTCCTCCACAACACCAGTTTCTGGCAATCCTGTGATTGACACTGGAGTGATAAGAGACTTTGCAATTTCTGGTTTTGTCTGTTCAGTCTTCACATCAATAGATCCAGTAACAGATGTTGGCCCTGAATAAACTTCTACATTCTCCTTGGTACCAATTGGCTCCAATTGTATTTCTTCCACAACAGCAGCTATATATGACCTGATGACTGACTCTGAATTAATCAATGATGTCAGAATTGCAGGGTCTTGTTTAGTATGAACAATGATGACTTCTTTGGGAATTGTGTCAGTTTTAATTGGCTCTGAAGTCTTGGTCGATTTTGACATTCTTGTAGGAGATAAAGGCATAACTGTTTGTATACCAGGTTTTAAACCTGTCTTCTGTTCTGGTTCTGTAGCAAGTTTCACAGACACTGTTGTCTTTGACGTTTTAGGTTTTATCTGACATTGTTCGATTTTCACATCAGCAGGTGCAGTTACACTTGCTCGGACCTGGAGGGCTTTCATAGGGCCTGTGGGCTCAGGTTTAGGAACACCATGATGCTGTCCCTCTGGTAGTAGGGACTGAGGCACATCTATTGGACTTAGAGGAAGTTTAGGAAGTACCGACGGCTTTGATTCTTTAGATGCCTGTCCCAGTGTGATGTCAACTGTTATCGACCCATCACAGTCTGCTGTCTCAGAGCTTGATGTCTGTGGGCATGTGTCTACTGTCTGGACAGCAGGAATATCCAGAACCACTACAGCCACTTTCTTGATTGAGTATGGCTCTAGAATTTCATGGGAAATTGTGCTTTGTGAATTAGATAGAGCAGCTTGTTCTTCTCTAATGGGGGAAGGTTGAGGAGAATCAGAGTCTTCTGTTGACTGTGCAGGTTTTACATCAGCATGTGTCATAGGATAACTATCAGGCTTTACCCTTCTCCTGGCTGGTACCACAATGGCTTCCTCTACAACAACACCAGTTTCTGCCAATCCTGTGATCAAGTCTGGAGCACTGGGAGACGTTACACTTTCTGATTCTGTCTTCACAAGTCCAGTAACGTGTGTTGTGGAATCTGAAGTAGTATAAAAGTCTAGTTTGTGCTTGTTACCTGTTGGCTCAACTTTAGTTTCTTCCACAACAGCAGTCATGGGTGGCTCTGGTTCGACATCAATTTTCATAGATGACACTGATGTAAGTGACTTTCTCATAGTTGGTAAAAGCTTACTCTGCTCATCAGCAGTGGTCTCAGATTCCTGCTGAATGTGTTCAGTCTGAGCATCAGTAGGTACAGCCACATCTGAGGCTGACTCTGAAGCTATAGAGTCCTCTGGACTTTCTTTTGAACTTCTCCTACCTGGCACAATATGTGAGACACCCAATTCCACCTTAGCTGACCTAACTGGGGTGGGATCTTGGCTCTTCGATGGCTTCACACTTATAAGGTCCCGTTTAATAATTTCAGTCTTTACTTTAGCTGTTATACTAGTTGGTTTCACTGGTTGTTTTGCTGTTGTTCTTTCAACTTTGGCGATTAGCTTTTTCCTAGAAGGTACAGACAGAGCTTGCTCTGCATCAGCAACGGAAGGCCGAGGACCCTCAGAGTCTTCCTTGGACTGGGAAGGTTTTGCATTAGCACGCATCAAAGAAGATCCAGCAGGTTTGAATTTAGTCCTGGCTGGTACCACCATGGCCTCCACTACAACATCCACCTCTGCAAGTCCTGAGATTGAGTCTGGAGTGTCGGGAGACTTTTCACTTTCAGGTTTTGGTTGAACTTGTTCGGTCTTCATTGCAGCAGGTGCATTAACACTTGCATGAGCCTGAACGGCTTTGGTCTGCTCTGTGGGCTTAGGTGTAGGAACATCTGGCTGCTTTTCTTCACATAGGGACTGAGGCACATTTATTTGACTTTGAGGAACTTGAGGAAGTACCGATGGCTCTGATTCTTTCGATGCCTGTCCCAGCGTGATGTCATCTGTTATCGATTCATCACGGTCTGCTGTCTCAGAGCTTGATGTCTTTGGGCATGTGTCTACTGTCTGAACAGCAGGAATATCCAGAATCACTACAGCCACCTTCTTGACTGAGTATGGCTCTAGAATTTCATGGACAATTGTGCTTTGTGAATAAGATAGTGACTTTCTCGTAGTTGCCCTAACTGGAATTGAATCTTGGCTCTTTGATGGCTTCATACTTGAAAGGTCCTGTTTAGTTTTTTCAGCCTTCATTGTAGCTGTTGTACTAGTGGGTATCACTGGTTGTTTTGCTGTTGTTCTGTCAACTTTGGGGATCTGCTTTTTCTTAGAAGGTACAGGCAAAGCTTGCTCCGCAGAAGCCACAGAAGGCCCAGGACCCTCAGAGTCTTGCTTGGACTGTGCAGGTTTTGTATTAGCATGTATCACAGGAGATCCAGAAGGTTTTGATTTAGTCCTGGCTGGTTCCAACTTAGCTTTCACTACAACACCCACCTCTGGTCCTGAGATTGTGTCTGGAGTGTAGGGAGACTTTTTACTTTCAGGTTTTGTATGAACTTGTTTGACCTTTGCAGCAGGTGCAGTAACACTTGCTTGGGCCTGAAGGAATTGTGTCTGGTCTGTGGGCTCAGGTTTAGGAACATCTGGCTGCTGTTCCTCAGGTAGGGACTGAGAGACATTTATTTGACTTTCAGGAAGTTGAGGAGGTACCGATGGCTCTGATTCTTTAGATGCCTGTCCCAGTGTGATGTCAACTGCTACCGATCCATCACAGTCTGCTGTCTCAGAGCTTGATGTCTGTGGGCATGTGTCTACTGTCTGGACAGCAGGAATATCCAGAACCACTACAGCCACCTTCTTGACTGAGTACGGCTCTAGAATTTCATGGATAATTGTGCTTTGTGAATAAGATAGAGCAGCTTGTTCTTCTTTTAAGGGGGAAGGTTGAGAAGAATCAGGGTCCTCTGTTGACTGTGCAGGTATTACACCGGCATGTGTCAGAGGAGATTCATCAGGCTTAAGATTTCTCATGGCTGGTGCAACAATGGCCTCCTTTACAATACCAGCTTCTGACAGTCCTGTGATTGACTCAGACGTGATAATAGACATTACACTTCCTGGTTTTGTCTGAAATTGTTCGGTCTCCACATAAGCAGGTCCAGTAACAGGTAGTGTTGCTTCTGAAGTTGTAGAAATGTCTAGATCGTCCTTACCAGTGGACTCTATTTTTGTTTCTTCAACAATAGCAGTTGTGGATGGCCTGGTGCCTGATTTAAACAATGACTTCAGATTGGCATGGTCTGGTTCAGTACGAATAGTGATGACTTCCTTGTGACTAGTGTGGGTTTTTATTGGCTGTGAAGTCTTCGTAGATTTTGACCTTCTTGAAGGGGGTGAAGGCTTAGCTTGCTCAAAAGTAACTTTTTCCATGGCAGGTTTTGAACGTGCCATCTTCTGTTCTGGTTCTCCTTCAAGTTTCACAGAGGACACTGATGTCTTTGACTTTCTCCTAGTTGGTACAAGCGTAGTCTGCTCATTAGCAGTGGTCCCAGATTCAGACAGTTTGGTTGTAACATCAGTAGGCACAGCAACATCTGGCCCTAGCCCTGAAGCTGTAGAATCTTCTGTAGTCTCGCTAGACCTTATCCTGCTTGACACCAGATCTGAGTCACCCACGTCCACCTTAGCTGTCCCAACTGGGGTTGAATATTGTCTCTTTGATGGCTCAACAACTGAGGAGTCCTGTTTAGTTTGTTCTGTCTTCACTTTAGTTTTTGTAATAGAGGTTTTTGCTGGTTGTTTTGCTGTTCTGTCAACTTTGGGGCTTTGCCTTTGCCGAGAAGGTCCAGGCAAAGCTTGTTTTACATTAGCAATCGAAGACAGAGGACCCTCAGAGTCTTGCTTGGACTGTGCAGGTTTTGGATTACCACTCTTCACAGGAGCAGGTATTGATTTAGTCGTGGCTGATATCACCATGGCCTCCACTACAACATTCATCTCTGAAAGTCCTGAGATTGAGTCTTGAGTGATAGGAGACCTTTCACTTTCGGGTTTTGTTGGAACTTGTTCAGTCTTCAGTGCAACCGGTGCAGTAACACTTTCTTGGGCCTGGAGGGCTTTCGTCTCGTCTGTGGGCTCAGGTTTAGGGACATTTGGCTGCTGTTCCTCAGGTAGTAGGGACTGGGGCACATATATTTGACTCTGAGGTTCTGATTCTTTTGACTCATGTCCCAGTGTGATGCCAACACCTATCGATCCAGCACTGTCTGCACTCTCAGGACTTAATATCTGTGGGTATGTGCCTACTTTCAGGACAGCAGGAATATCCAGAACAACTACAGCCACCTTCTTGACTGAGAATGGCTCTACAGTTTGATTGACGGTTATACTTTGTGCATTAGACAGAGCAGCTTGTTCTTCTCTGAGAGGAGAAGGCTGAGGAGTCTCAGCCTCTTGTGGCAACTGTGATGGTTTTCCATCAGCATGTGTCATAGGAGAACCACCATTTAACCTTCTCCTGGCTGGTGCCACAATGGCCTCCTCCACGACAACACCCGATTCTGCTAGTTCTGTAGTTGTAGAATCTTTTTGATTTTCCTTTGTACCACTTGGCTCCAATGTTATTACTTCCACAACAGCAGTTGTTGGTTGCCTGGTGACTGACTCTGGATCAGTCAATGACTTCAGACTTGCAGGTTCTTCTTTAGTGGGATGACTGGTGACTTCCTTGTGAATAGCATCGGTTTTGATTGTCTCCGTCGTTTTGGTAGATTTGGACCTTCTTGAAGGGGGTGAAGGCTTAGCTTGCTCGAGAGCAACTGTTTTCATGGCAGGTTTTGAACGGGCCATCTTCTGTTCTGGTTCTGTATCAATTTTCACAGAGGGCACTGATGTCTTTGACTTTTTTCTAATTGTTACAAGCTTTGTCTGATCGTCAGCAGTGGTCTCAGATTCAGCAAGTTTGGTTGTAACATCAGCAAATACAACTACACCTGGCTCTGAAGCTATAGAGTCATCTGGAGTTTCTCTAGACCTTCTTCTACTTGGCACGAGATGTAAAAGACCCTCGTCCACCTTAGCTGTCCCAAGTGGGGTTGAATCTTGGCTATTTGATGGCTCAACAATTGAAAGGTCCTGTTTCTTATTTTCTGTCTTCACTTTTGTTGTTGTACTAGTGGTTTTTGCTGGTTGATTTGCTGTTTTTCTGTCAGCTTTGGGGCTTTGCTTAGAATTCACAGGCAAAGCTTGACCTACAACAGCAACATATGACAGAGGAGCCGCGGAGGCCTTCTTAGACTGTGCAGGTTTTCCAATGATTATAGGAGATCCAGCAGGTTTTGTCTTGGCTGGTACCCCCATGGCTTCCTCCACAACACCTCTCTCTACCAATCCTGGGATTGAGTCTGGAGTAAAGGGAGACTTTTCACTTACAGGTTTTGTCTGAACTTGTTTGATCTTCACTGCAGCAGGTGCAGTAACACTGCAGACCACTGTCTGGTCCGTGGTCTCAGGTTTAGGGACATCAGGCTGATGTTCCTCAGATAGTAAGGAGAGAGGAACATTTATATGACTTTGAGGAAGTTGAGGAAGTACAGACAGCTCAGCCTGTCCCAGTTGGATGTCAAGCCCTATCGATGCAGCACTGTCTGCTCGTCTGGGGCTTGATGTCTGTGGGCATGTGTCTACTGTCTGGACAGCAAGAATGTCCAAAACAACAAGACCCACCTTTTTTACTGAGTATGTCTCTACAATTTCATGGACAGTTGTACTTTGTGAATTGGACAAAGAAGCTTGTTCTTCTCCAATAGGAAAAGGTTGAACAGACTCAGAGTTTGCTGTTGACTGTACAGGTTTTACATCAGCATGTGTCATAGGAGATACATCAGGCTCTGTCTTTCTGGCTGCTATCAGCTTGACTTCGTCCACAATAACACCTGTTTTTTCCGGTCCTGTGCATAAATCTGGAGTGATAGACTTTTCATTTTCAGGTTGCGTCTGAAATAGTTTGGTTTTCACATCAGCAGGTCCAGGAAGACATGATGTTTGCTCTGAAGTTGTAGAACATTCTAGAATGTATTTAGTATCAGTTGGTTCCAATGTTGTGTCTTCCCCGACCGTAGCTGTAGATGGTCGGAGGACTGAATCTGGATGAATCAAAGATGTCAGAATTGAAGGGTCTTCTTTAGTTTGAACAGTAATGACTTCCTTGTGAATTGTTTCGGTTTTGATTGGCTCTGAAGTCTTGGTAGATTTGGACCTTCTTGTAGGGGGTGAAGGCTTAAGAGCAACTATTTCCACGCCAGGTTTTGAACGTGCCTTCTGTTCTGGGTCTGCATCACGTTTCACAGAGGACATTGATGTCTTTGACTTTCTCATAGTTGGTACAAGCTTAGTCTGCTCAACAGCAGAGGTCTCAGATTCAGCCTGAATGGGTTCTGGTTGAACATCAGAAGGTACAGCAACATCTGAGGCTGGCTTTGAAGCTTCAGAGTCTTCTGGAGTTTCTCTAGACTTTCTCCTTCTCGGCAGGAGATGTCCACTCAAGTCCACTTGAGCTATCCCACCTGGGGTTGAATCTTGGCTCTTTGATGGCTCAAGAACTGAGGAGTCCTTTTTCGTTTTTTCCATCTTTGCTTTAGTTGTTGTTATGGTCGTTTTTGATGGTTGTTTTGCTGTTCTGTCAAGCTTGGAGCTTTGCCTAGAAGGTCCAGGCAAACCTTGCTCAGTAGCAGCAACTGAAGACAGAACACTCTCAGAGTCTTGCTTGGACTGTGATGGTTTATCATTAGCACGCATCATAGGAGATCCAGCTGATTTTTGCTTTTTCCTGGCTGGTACAACCATGGCTTGCTCCACAACAACCATTTCTGCCAGTCCTGGGATTGAGTCTGGAGTGATGGGAGACTTTTCTCTTTCAGGTTTTATTTGAACCAGTTCTGTCTTCACAGCAACAGGTGCAGTTACACTTACTTGGACCTTCAAGGCTGTAGTCTCATCTATTGGTTCAGGTTTTTGAACTTCTGGTTGCTGTACCTCAGATAGTAGAGACAGGGGCACATTAATTTGACTTTGAGGAAGCTCAAATTCTGATTTCTTAGATGCCTGTTCAGGTGTGATGTCAATGCCTATCATCCCAGCACTGTCTACTGTCTCAGAGCATGATGTCTGTGGGTATGTGTCTACTGTCTGGACAGCAGGAATCTCCAGAACACCAACACCCAGCTTCTTTACTGAGTATGGCTCCATGATTTCAGCTGATCCAGCAAGACGTGATGTTTGCTCTGAAGTTGTAGAGCATTCTTGAATGTCTTTAGTACCAGTTGGCTTCAACTGGATTTCAGCCATAACAGCAGTTATGGGTGGCCCAATGACTGACTCTGGATTAATTACTGACGTCAGACTTGCAGGGTCTTGTTTAGTATGATCGGTGGTGACTTCCTTGCTAATAGTGTCTGTTTTATTTGGCTCTGAAGTCTTGGTAGTCTTGGTATATGTGGACTTTCTTGTAGGGGGTGAAGGCTTTGCTTGCTCAAGAGCAGGTTTTTGCCTTTGCGTGGACACAAGATCAGGTGCATGGAGTTCCTCCCTGACCACTGCAGGCTCTGCTGAAGATGACGTCACGGCTGACTCACTAAGTAATGTACTTGTTCCTTTGGACTCAGGCTCTGTTCTCTGCAGCTGATCCGGTTCATTGTGATCCTGTGGGAGAACTCTCCCGGGGTCTTCTGTTGTGAGTGTCGGTTCACTCTGTGCCTTCGCCGCTGGTTCATCTGAAGGTACGTTGATGTTTGCAGCATCTCCTGGTGTTGTGTCTGTGATGACTTTCACTCCAGAAACTGAAGTTTCAGTTTCACTGTGTGTAGTTTCTGACTTTTCTGAGACAACGCTTGGCACCCGGAGTTCCACATGTTCCTGGGAAACAGTGGTTTTCTTCTGGGTCTGTCTGACTTTCTGCAGTGATGTTTCTACGACCTCTGCGTTACCTGGATGGACCTCAGAGGGCCGAGGGGCTTGCAGCTCGTGCATTTTCTTGTCTTCAAGCCCCTGAAATGAAGCCAAGATGAAGCCAGAACCAAGCATGCGTTCAGTGAGATTCATTCATATGCCATTATTACGACACATATTCCAGTCACATGAAGTTAGTTGTATATGGTCAGTGCAATACGTTTGGATCTTACCTTTAAGGTCTGGGCCAACACAGCCGATCGACTGACTGCTGCTTGGAGAGTCTCTGAGCTCTCTCTCTCCAGTCGGTCTGCCTCGCCTGCCTTCAGACAGGCAACCAGGAACTGCTGGTGGGATAGCACCTCTCGCAGGCTAAGCTGCAGCTTTTCACCCTCCTCGAGTGCTACCTGTTATCAGAAGACAATGGAACATTCACATGCATCTATGCATCTCTCACTACTAGTGGGCACTGCAAAACAACTTTGCAGCACTTCACCCAAATATAAACAACCACAACAAAAGTATACATGTATAATATATTTACCTGTACAGATGTGGGAACGTCTGCTGTTGGTATGGTGAGATTCCACTGCTGTAGTTCTCTTAAGCAATCAGACAAGCAGCCACTCGTGTGCATAGTGCACGAATCCTGATGCTCTTTCAGCCTGGACCTCAAACTGTGGATTACATTAGTAATTATATTATATTACATTAGATAACATTACATTACTGATTATATTATAAGATATTATATTCAAATATATAACATTGCATTTTACAACATTGTAATATTATTAGATTATATCAAATTATATTAGTGTAAACAATGATCAATTTCCCTCCATTTTACCAGCATTTAGTTTTGCAAATTGATTCACCAGCATTGTTCTCTAGGGCCGTGGTTCCAACTGTTGTTCTCTGGTCATGTAGCACCAGTTCTCTAGGGCTGTTGTTCTAACTGTGGTTCTCTGGTCATGTAGCACCAGTTCTCTAGGGCTGTTGTTCTAACTGTTGTTCTCTGGTCATGTAGCACCAGTTTTCTAGGGCTGTTGTTCTAACTGTTGTTATCTGGTCATGTAGCACCAGTTCTCTAGGGCTGTTGTTCTAACTGTTGTTCTCTGGTCATGTAGCACCAGTTTTCTAGGGCTGTTGTTCTAACTGTTGTTCTCTGGTCATGTAGCACCAGTTTCTATTTTTGTTGTGTTTTTCTTACCAGCCCAATTTTATAAAAAGTCCAACTTTCCAGCGGAAAATCCAACAAGAGCAACATAATACTGATGGTTTACCTGTGGTTCTGCTGTTTCAGAGACTCCACCATGGTGATGGCCTCTGCTGGCATCTCCTCTGTAGCGGCAACACTTTTCACTTCCTTGTACAGCTCCTCCACTTTGACCCCCAGGCCTTCGAGTGACCCCTCACACTTCTACAGAAGAGAGGAGGGAACATGGGGGCTGGAGAGTTTAGTGGTTTAGGTGACTCCCAGTCGAAAGGCCAAGATGCCCCCTAACCCCTACCTGCTTCTAAAAGACCTCTAACCCCTACCTGCTCCTTAATGACCCCTAACCCCTACCTGCTTCTAAAAGACCTCTAACCCCTACCTGCGCCTTAATGACCCCTAACCCCTACCTGCTCCTTAATGACCTCTAACCCCTACCTGCTCCTTAATGACCTCTAACCCCTACCTGCTCCTTATTTACCCCTAACCCCTACCTGCTCCTTAATGACTCCTAACCCCTACCTGCTCCTTAATGACCCCTAACCCCTACCTGCTCCTTAATGACCTCTAACCCCTACCTGCTCCTTAATGACCCCTATCCCCTACCTGCTCCTTAATGACCTCTAACCCCTACCTGCTCCTTAATGACCTCTCACCCCTACCTGCTCCTTAATGACCCCTAACCCCTACCTGCTCCTTAATGACCTCTAACCCCTACCTGCTCCTTAATGACCCCTAACCCCTACCTGCTCCTTAATGACCCCTAACCCCTACCTGCTTCCTAATGATATGTATTTAAATTCCCTGCTTTAGAAAATAGTCAGCACTGTCAAAAGCTGAATTTCACAATGTATTTAGCAGCACCTTGATATGACCTTTATTATGATATTATGAACTTAAACCTCCACATCAATACAATATGACCCAAACCAAGACAGGAGGGAGTAAAGTGTCACCTGCAGGCTGGCCCAGTGCTGCTGCAGCTGGACCACGTGGTTCTGGGGCTCGCTGTAGCTGAGGGCCTGGTCCAGGGACCGCAGCTCCCACTGCAGGGCCGCGCCCCTCTCCCTCAGGCCCTGGTTCCTGCGGCCCGTCTCGCGGTCCATCTCGCCCAGCCGGCCCTCGCACACCACCAGGTGAGCCCGCACCTCTCTCTCCGAGGCAACGCGGAGGTCGTGGAGCTGGCGCACCTCCAGGGCGAGGGAGTCACGACCCCCCGGGGTGCAGAGGATCAGGAGGCGGTCCCGCAGGGTGTCCAGCTCCCTCATCTCCCTCTCCTCGCGGTCCACCGTCTGCAGGAGCGCCTGGTGGGGGGTGAGAGGTCATACTTCTGTACTGGACTCATCACCGGTGCTGGTATTCACGCTCCCTCCACCACATGCATATATCCTCCATTACACTTTACTGTTGTTGTTGTTTATACAGTTTTGTTTTATTTTATTGGGTTTATGTGTGTGTGTGTGTGTGTGTGTGTGTGTGTTAGAACTGAATATGTTTGCGTGAACATGAGGGAGCATATGAGAGAGAGTGTGTGCATGTGCATTAACAGTATCTGTTAGCATGTGAAGAATGTTAGTGTATGTGTCCATTAATGTGGTAGCATGTTAGTGTGTACGTGCAAGTGTGTGTGTGTGTGTGTGTGTGTGTGTGTGTGAGAGAGTGTTTATATACCTATAAACCATGTGTGTTTATACATGAGTTAGCATGCATGGCATTGCTTGCACGCGTGCGTGCGTGCGTGTGTGTGCGTGTGCGTGTGTGTGCGTGTGCGTGTTAGCATGTCCGCTAACCTTCAGCGTGTTGGCGGTGTTTTGCAGATCCTGTCTGTGGGCGGGTGGGGGTCCCAGGGCCTTGACGTGGTCGCGGAGCCAGTCCTGGGCGGCCCCATGCTGCTCCACCAGCTGGGTGAACTGCCTCTCCGTCAGGATGCCCTGCTCCAGGTTAGTGCCCGCCTCCTGGAAGCAAACACAGAAACCCTGGGTTACCGACCGCCACCAGGGGGGGGGCCAAACACACATACCTGACACACACACACCTGAGAAATACACACCTGAGAAATACACACCTGACACACACACACACACACACAAACACACACACACACACACTCACTACTGTCATTGTACTAGAGAGTTATGGTAATGGGATGCTATTATATAGTGCGTTGAACTAAAACACTTTAAAAGTTATGCCTCAAGTTCACTCATTCAGACACACATTCATGCACCCATTGATCCACTTCTGGCGGTGTGCCAGCCATGCAGGAGCCAGCCGAGTGCTGTACGAGTACCAGTACCATTGTATGAGTAAGAAAGAAGAGAGAAAAAGATTCATATATTAGCATGAGTAACATTAGCTGAGTGACTGCTGACAGACTAGAGGAGGGTCACTCACTATTATTATTATTATCATTGTCATTATTATTATTATTATTATCAGTCTCATTATCATTCTTCTTCTTCTTCTTTTTCTTCTTCTTATTATTACTATTATTATTATTACTCACAGTGAGCTCTGAGAGCAGGCCAGGGAGGCAGCCCTCCATGCTGGCCCAGGAAGGGTCTATCCAGGTGGGGTCCTGTGTTGTCTCGAACAGCTCCTCTGCCTGGTGGGTGGAAGAGGTATTGCATGGCATGACAAGTACATAGTTCAAAGTGTATTTATATGGATGTGTATTTATATATGTAGAACATGTGTGTTTGGTTATTGATACTGTGTGTGTTTATAACAGTATGTATATTAGTATATGATGGTATCTACCCGTTTGTGCAGGGCCTGGAGGCCGGGCCCCAGAGCTTGGGTCCGGTCCAGGAGGGCTCCGGCCTCCTCGGCAGCCTGCCGGCGGTCCCCGAGGCCGGGCCAGGGGAACAGCCGCGGCAGGGCGGAGGTCTGCCTCTGTAGCTCTGCCAGGCGCCCTTGGGCCTGGCAGCGCTGGAACTCACAGGACACCCGCCGCTCGGTCACTGCCTTCAGGGCTCTGCTCGGAGAGAGAGGAGTGAGAAACAAGCACAACTCGTATATGAATAGGAATATAAATATAACATTTTAAAGATTGTCATTTAAAATGTCTGAAAATGTGTTTTCCTGCCTATGTAAATAAAGCATTTTGAGTTTGAAAGACGAGTACGAACACACTCACAACATAACATAAGATAACAAAGCATTGCATGGCCTCACACTGTATCACAGTGGAGCATAAAGGAATGTAAGTATGACTTGTTTTTACATAAACATAACGTAACTATTACACAAACATAGCCTGACATCACATGATATGGCATAACATCACATCCCAATACATAACACATCACATTACATCACATTGCATCGCATAGCATAGCATGACAACATAACATGACATCAACTCCATCACCTAACATGAGGTAACATCACATGGTCCCGTACCTCTGCGCCTCCTCAGCCCTCCTCAGGACGGGCCTCCACCGCTCCTCTGTCTGTGTGACGGTCTTCTGCACCTCCTGTCTGCTGCTCTCCTCCAGGTCCTCACGCTGACACAGACTCTGGGCTCGCCTGCTCAGGTCAGACAGGAAGCTCTCACCCTTCGACTTGGAGCCCAGGATGGTCTAGTAACCCGAGATAGAGCCAGAGAACAAGAACACAATCACCTTCTAGTTCTTTCTTTTAGCGCTATATTCCAATGAGTGTGCGTACGTGCCTGTGTGTGTGTGTATGCGTGTGAGTGTGTGTGTGTGTGTGTGTGTGTGTGTGTGTGTGTGCGTGCGTGCCTGTGTGTATGCGTGTGAGTGTGTGTGTGTGTGTGTGTGTGCGTGTATACATGCATATGTGTGTGTGTGTGTGTGTGTGTGTGTGTGTGTGTGTACATGCATGTGTGAGTGAGTGTGTGCATGTGTGTGTGGGAGTATACATGCCTGTGTGTGTGTGTTTACATTCATATGTGAAAGTGTGTGTGTGTGTGTGTGTGTGTGTGTGTGTGTGTGTGTGTGTGTGTGTGTGTGTGTGTGTGTGTGTGTGTGTGTGTGTGTGCGTGAGTGTGTGTGTGTGTGTGTGTGTGTGTGTGTGTGTGTGTGTGTGTGTGTGTGTGTGTGTGTGTTGTAATCTGCTCCCTCACTGACTGCAGCCATTTGATTAGTTTAGTAGCGTCACGTGAGATCATATTTTTGTGTGATATATGTTATATCTCTGCAATGCATTTCAGAATAGTTACTTTTCTTGCTGTAAATAGTTATTAAATATATAATTCGACACAATATATGTAACTTTAAATGGAAGATCCCAATAGCCCCCACCCACTATGTGATCTCTTATTGGTGATTCCGGTGATCGGCCATCGGCCACAAAAACCCTGATCGTAGCATCCCTAGTGTGTGTGTCTCTGTGTGTGTGTGTGTGTGTCCTACCTGTGCGGTGTTCAGCCTGCTCTCTATGTCCTCCTGGCTGCCCCGGGTCACCAGGGTCTCCAGGGCCACAGCCTGGTCCTGCAGCTCCTCCACCCAGGACCCAGCGCTCACCGCTTGGCCCTGGAACGCCTCCAGCTCCCTGGAGAGGGAGTACTGGAGCTCGGCCCCGCGGAGAACCTCCTCTGCCTTCTCCAGAACCTTCCTCCACTGCTCCCGGGCCTCTTCGACCGCCTCCTGCACCTCCGTCCGCCTGCTCTCCTCCAGGTCATCACGCTCACACGCGCTCTGTCCTCGTCTCCTCAGGTCGTCCACTTTACCGTCTCCTTCGGGCTTGGACCCCAGAACAGCCTGGGAGGATAGAACGACGGGAGAACATGAAGACTAGCCTCACACCAGGCCTCGGAGAACACGTTCAGATGTTTCCAATCCCCTGGTGTTGAGAGGGCATGGTGACACAACACTGAAGCTCTGAAGGTGTGGTATCCTTTTCATTCACATTTCATTCACTTTTCACTGACTTTTCATTCAGTTTTTTATTTATTTAGGTATGTTATCCTTTCCAGTCAGTTTCCCCCTTTAGGAGACAACTGTTGTATTTTGTAGAAGTGCTACAGAATCAGCACGGCACCGATCCTAGCTAGCCCTGTACTGCCCTCTAGAGGCCAAGAAGACAACACATCGTCAGTAGGGGAAAACGAACCCGCCTCACGTGGGTCTTAACCCAGCACACAGTGCCTACTAGTATAATGATACATTATTTATGCAAAAGATGACCTTCACCCTGACCTGTGCTGTCTGCATGAGCGTCTCCGGGTCCCCCGGCGGGTCCACGGAGAGAAGGGACCGCCGCTTGTCCTCCAGCCAGGTCGCGGTGCTCTCTCTCTGGGTACGCACGTCTCTCAGGAGCTCCTCCAGAGCACACCGCCTCTCCCCCTCCTCCGCGGCCCGCTTGGCCGCCTCCAGCACCGACCTCCACTGCTCCTGACTTTTCTGCAGCGTCTGCCGGACCTCCAGCCTCCTGCTCTCCTCCAGGTCCTCGTTATCACACAGAGCCTGGAGGCCGCCCTGCAGGGCTGCCATCTTGGCGTCCACCTCGTGTTTGGCGCTCAGGATGGCCTGGAGGTGTAACAGAACAAGTGGACATTTTAAAAAGGCTGAATGAACACATTGGACGAATGTCTCATCGGAAGGCAAGAGGCACAAGAGGCTAGTAGTGGCCGGGACAGGCTGGTGGTTTGGGTTTTTTACTCTCAGTCGTAAGCTACTGGGTTTGAACCCCTATGTCCAGTGTGCATCCAAGAACAAGATGACCTCTAACCCCTACCTGCTCCTTAATGACCCCTAACCCCTACCTGCTCCTTAATGACCTCTAACCCCTACCTGCTCCTTAATGACCCCTAACCCCTACCTGCTCCTTAATGACCCCTAACCCATACCTGCTCCTTAATGACCCCTAACGCCTACCTGCTCCTTAATGACCTCTAACCCCTACCTGCTCCAAAATGACCTCTAACTCCTACCTGCTCCTTAATGACCTGTCTCTGTACTGTCTAACCCCTACCTGCTCCTTAATGACCCCTAACCCCTACCTGTTCCTTAATGACCTCTAACCCCTACCTGCTCCTAAATTACCTCTAACTCCTACCTACTCCTTAATGACCCGTCTCTGTACTGTCTAACCCCTACCTGCTCCTTAATGACCTGTCTCTGTACTGTCTAACCCCTACCTGCTCCTTAATGACATGTCTCTGGACTGTCTAACCCCTACCTGCTCCTTAATGACATGTCTCTGTACTGTCTAACCCCTACCTGCTCCTTAATGACCCGTCTCTGTACTGTCTAACCCCTACCTGCTCCTTAATGACCCGTCTCTGTACTGTCTAACCCCTACCTGCTCCTTAATGACCTGTCTCTGTACTGTCTAACCCCTACCTGCTCCTTAATGACCTGTCTAACCCCTACCTGCTCCTTAATGACCCGTCTCTGTACTGTCTAACCCAGGGATATTCAACTGGCGGCCCGCGGGCCAAATCCGGCCCGCGGGGAGCTTTCTCGTGGCCCCTGGAACACAATCCATATTGTGTAAATGTAAAAAAAAAAATTAAAAAAAAAAAAAAAAAAAAATTTGGAATCATTTAAATAAATGTCAATATATGTTCGCTATTATGTTATCCGAATTAAATGTGTCCAAATTATTTCTCCCTCAATAGTTCTTAAAAGGCAATCTTGCATTGGACTGATCAGCGTGTAATTATCGTGACATCGTGTCAATCTCGTTACTCTCATTACTGATCCAAAATGAGCTGATGATGATTTTGTATTTATTTTACCATCGCACGCCAATCCTAGACCTTTATGTTTAATATGTCAAATAACTGTTTCAGTCTGCAAGGTTGCTAATGTGAGGCGCCACTATGAGACCAAGCATGCTGCTAACTTCAATGCTGCTTACCCGCCTGGTAGCACAGCTAGACGTGGTCAAATAGAAATACTTAAATCTTCTTACACTGCATCAACCACTATTCTTACAACTGCTTATACAGCCCAGGAAAAGGCCACTGCTGCTTCTCTACGAGTGATCGCTTTAGCCAAAAAGAGAAAGACATTCACTGACGCTGAAGTTGTGTAGGAGGAGTGTACTCTGACACATTGGGAAGTCGAAGAGTAGAGGTACTGTTTGAGGACTGTTTTTCAGCATTAATTGCCGATCTCAAATCTACAGAGTACATCGCTGTCGATGAATCGACTGATGCAACAGATACGGCACAGCTCTCGCTGTTTGTGAGGTACTTCGATGGTGACGTTTTTAAAGAGGAGTTGTTATGCCTTTTACCACTGATAACCAGCACTACAGGTGAAGTGATTTTCGCTGCAGTTTGGAGTTTTTTTGAAGAGAAGGGTTTGGATCTAGGTAAGATCAACCTTCTCGTTACCGATGGCTGCCCGTCCATGATTGGGAAAGAAAGGGGCTTTGCATCTCGCTTATGTGCAGAGCATCCCACAGTGAACACACTGCATTGCATCATACATCAATCAGTTCTGTGTGCGAAATTGTCAGGGGAGTTGAAAGAAGCAATGGAGACTGTCATAAAAATTGTGAATCATATTCGCTCGACGTCAGGTCTGCAGCACCGACTACTACTACTACTACTACTACAATAATAATAATAACAATAACAATAATCATTATTATTATTGCATGGTTGGTTGTACAATAACAATGGCATTTGTTCATTTTCGTTGTCACAGTCTTGTGGCCCTCGCCTTCAAGACATTTTACAATTGTGGCCCCCTTCCTAATCTAGTTGAATACCCCTGGTCTAACCCCTACCTGCTCCTTAATGACATGTCTCTGTACTGTCTAACCCCTACCTGCTCCTTAATGACCTGTCTCTGTACTGTCTATCCCCTACCTGCTCCTTAATGACATGTCTCTGTACATGCTTACCCCTATTGGCTCCTTAATATAAAGTCTCTGTACTGTCTAACTCAGGGGTTCCCAACCGCCGGGCCGCGGACCGGTACCGGGCCGTGGAGGTGTTACTGCCGGGCCGCGAAACAGCTGTGTGTTTATCATCATATTTGACTCAAATAATTTGAGTATAGGTGAACGGCAGGCAGTATAATCTATATATAGAGATTATATATAGTATAATCGATATATATAGATGATATAGCGGTATATATGGGCGGTATAATCTATATATATAGATTAAATATATATCGGCGGCATAACGAGAGACTTTCAGTTGCACGCGCTACTAAAGAGACTACGCGCTAGTGACGTGTCGGTCGTGAACGAGCCGGGGTTTGTGTTACGGGCGCTGCGCGTACATGCGCGTTTATACTGAAATCGAGCCCTGCCGTTTTGTTAGGGGTCCGTAGCACAAAAAAGGTTGGGAACCCCTGGTCTAACTGACCTGTGCAGTGTGTAGTCTGTCCTTAAAGTTGGTTTGTTCCGCTAGAGTCGTTAGCTTCTGTTGTAGCGCTCCGATCCACTTGGCGGCCTCTTGGTTTTTGGTGTCGAATTCTCTCAGCTGAACGAGAAGAGAGGAAGGGACTGACGTCTCACAGTGTACACCGTTTTGGAACAAACGTCAAACATACAGCTGGCATGATAGTAGCTTATTAGCATTATGGGGTTAGCTAGCATGATGGTGATGATCTATTATGCATGATCCTATCTAGCTAGCATTATAGTTTACTGTGTAGTAAAGTTTAAGTGAAGCCCCGTGTTTTTTTCTCCCTAAAACCGTATTTGAACACCCAGCAAACAATATGCACATACATTATTTATATTCATTTACATTTTCCCCTCCCAAATAGGATTTGTGCTGGTGAACTGGTGGAAAGAAATGACTTTGGAGGGGGAACATTTGTAAAAAAAAAAAATCGTTTGAGAACCACTGGTCCAGACCATCACTAGGTGGT
Organism: Muraenolepis orangiensis; assembly: GCA_027704905.1. Lineage (NCBI taxonomy): Eukaryota > Metazoa > Chordata > Actinopteri > Gadiformes > Muraenolepididae > Muraenolepis > Muraenolepis orangiensis. The sequence continues at coordinate 26,302,995 of CM051016.1, forward strand.
CCTCACCTCCTGGTCCCTCTTCTCCGTTTCCAGGGCAACCTGGGCATCCGCATCCTCCAGGATCTGCTTGGCACTCTGCAGGACCAGCCTCCATTGCTCCTCCGTCTCCGTGACGGCCTGATGCACCTCCTCCCTCCTCCTGCTGTCCTCCTGCTCCAGACCGCCACACAGACTCTGGCCGCCCCTTCTCAGGTTGTTCACCTGGCAGTCTCCCTCCGGCCTGGAGCCCAGAACATTCTGGCAAAACACACAAAGTGAAGCATATTCAAGTCATTTAGTAATATATGATAATATTTATGGGGAGAGAGGAGAGTGTGGTAGCTTTTTGGCTCTGAATTTCAAAAATGCTAAACGGTTAAACGGTAAATCGGAAATATTGTTTCCTCTCCTGTTTTCCAGTTTTGGCCTCAATGACAGGGCATTGAGATGCCTGGTAGAGCATGAAGGTTAGGGGTTCGATTCCCGCTGGGGCTACCCATGCTAAGAATACATGTACTTGGATAAAGCATCCACCAAATTGCCTAACTTATGGAATTGTATCATCACAGTCAAACTGTTTAGTATCTCGCTGGCTCTTCTCATATGAGATGTGTGCTTGCGTGTCCTTAAGTTCTCAAACAGACTCTTGTCTGGCGTGTTTTCTCGGACCTGTGCGACGTCCACTCTCTGCTTGGCGGGTGTGTGGCTGCCCGTGGCCTCCAGAGTCCGCCGCCGCTCGGCGACCCACGCCAGCGTCGTGTCCTTCTGCCGGTGGAAATCCTCGGAGAGGGCACTCCTCTCCGCCTCCTCGGCCCCGTGCAAGACCCCCTCCCACTGGCTCTCCACGTCCCGGAGAAGCTGCTGGACCTCCCGCCTACTGCCGGTCTCCTCCAGGTCCTCGTTCTCACACAGGGTCTGGGCTTGTCCCCGGATATCCTGGATTTTGGCGTCCCCGGCGGGCTTGGAGGCCAGGATGTTCTGGGGTCAGGAACCGGGAAAGAAACATCTCAGGGAAGGTGTAACGTTAACAGGGTACATGGCGGTCAACGTAACCACATGTACAATAAAGTTGTATAGTATAATAAAGTTAAGATCTTAAAGTCTATTTGGCTTTAGAGAATAATGAGGAAAAGTCATTAATAGACATGAAATGCTTGGATTTGGGCATCGGTGCAATCAGGTAACAAATGACAACAGAACAAATCAAATGCAGGGAGGAAATTACTTCTGTAACACCACTTGTACATACAAGCTCCAAATAATGATCCAGTTTAGCATGTTTAAATGGTTCGTAAGAAATGTATTCCATTGTATAAACTACAACTTCCTTTCACTGAGCGTCCTAATTGTCACAACTCACCTGAGGAATTTGTAGTCTTTCCTCCAGAGTCATGTGACCTCCGAGAGACCTCAGGTTCTGGTTCTGCTGTCGGACCCAGGACAGGACGCTCTCCTTCTGGTTCTTGAAGTCCTTCAGGTTCTCCTCCACGGCTGCCTGTGCCTTGGCTCTGTGGAGGGACTCCTCCGCCTTCTCCAGAACCTTCCTCCATTCCTCCTCGGTGTCCTCGACCGTCTGCTGCAGCTTGGTCCTCCTGCTCTCCTCCAGGCCCTCATGCTCACACACGGTCTGTCCTTGTCTCCTCAAGTCCTCGATTTTAGTGTCTCCTTCGGGCTTGGAGTCCAGGACGGCCTACCGGGAGAAGACCAGAGGAACATTACAATGAGACGAAAATATGCTCAGCATATATAGCATATATATATAGCAGCATATATCATATCTTTATTTCGACCTACCGTTACCACTATCCTGTCCATTAAAGGGCATACAGTCACACAGTGTGTGAGGGTGGAACCCAGGAACCTTCTAGCTGTGATGTTGGTGTTGCTGGTCCCAAACTACCTTGATCAAAGTGTTCTTTACGTAGTTATTATGATTGTGACACAATCATAATAACTACGTAATACAACTACGTAATACAATCTAATAGCAGAGTAACATTATTGATTTAATGATGGCTTTTTTTATTTAGTTTTTTGTCTTTAGGGGCAGAAAGGGTGTACTTGATATGTACTTTAAGTGCACAGAGTATCATAGGATAGTATAGTATAGTAAGAACATTATAGACACAATCAAAGAGCTGGTACTACGAGAGGTAGGTAGGACCTGTGAACCGGGTCACTGACCTATGAACCGGGTCACTGACCTGTGCTGCCCGTTTGATGTCCTGGTGTTGTCCCTGGATGTGGGGCGAGGCGACGGCTTGTGCCAGGTCTCTGATCCAGGTCTGCGTGCTGTCAGCCCGGGTGTGGAAGTCCTCCTGCTGCCCCTCCAGGGCCCTCCGGGCCCGGGCCTGCTCTTCCTGGGCCTGCTGTTCCTTGGCCCGCTGGTCCTGAACTCGCTGGTCCTGGACCCGCTGGTCCTTGACCTGCTGGTCCTGGAGCCGGGTCTCCAGGTTGCGGTACCGCTGGAGGAGGTTGTCTCCGTCCTTCAGCAGACTGTCGGCCCTCACGCCCTGCCGTCGCACCGAGGCCACCAGGTCTGCGAGGGACTCAGCTCTCCCTCTGCTCCGCCGCAGAAGACAGACAACATGACTCAGTTATTCCTCTCATTATGAGGACTTGTGGACTTGTGGACTTGTGGGTCCTATGTGTGGAAGAAGTGTACAATTCAAACGTCTACCAAATGAGTGGCAAGAATTAGTTTTGTAAATTTAGGAACTCCTACCTGCTTCTAAATGACATCTTAACATGTGCACTATTGCTTTGGATTAAAGCTAAATGAGTGGCTAACAGTAAAACATAGTAAATAGTTATTTTAATTATCCTGTCACGTGTGCATGTATCCTTGTTCTAGAAGGGTGAGTGTTGGTTCTGAAGGCGGAAGAGTTTTGGGTCATGTTCTCGAGGGGTTTGGTGCTAGATGTGAAGGACCACATACCTCTGGTCTTGGAGGTCTTTGAGGAGACCGCTAACCTGGTCTGACACCACAGAGTCCTTCTCCTTGTTCTGCAGCCACTTTTGGAAAACGTCATACTGCTCCTGAAGACTGGAGGTCAGAGGTCACGAGATATGTTAATACTCAACAACTCAGCATTAACCGACAGCAAAAACCAGATTATATGCTATAACCCAGGGGTTCCCACCCTTTTTTGTGCCACGGACCGGCAGATACATGAAAAAAATCTCGCGGACCAGTTGTCAAAGTGTGTGTCAACACACACCCCTAACAAAACGGCAGGGATCGATTTCAGTATAAACGCGCATGTACGCGGAGCGCCGTAACACAAACCCCGGCTCGTTCACGACCGACACGTCACTAGCGCGTAGTCTCTTTAGTAGCGCGTGCAACTGAAAGTCTCTCGTTATGCCGCCGATATATATTTAATGTATATATATAGATTATACCGCTATATAATCTATATATATAGATTATACTATATATATAATCTCTATATATAGATTATACCGCCCGCCGTTCACCTATACTCAAATTATTTGAGTCAAATATGATGATAAACACACAGCTGTTTCGCGGCCCGGCAGTAACACCTCCGCGGCCCGGTACCGGTCCACGGCCGGTACCGGTCCGCGGCCCGGTGGCGGTTGGGAACCCCTGCTATAACACATTTTTGTGTCATTGCCTGTTTAAGTAAGGAAGAAAAGTCTTTTAAACATTTAACTCTAGGGTCAGCCATACCTTAACCTAACCCCGTCCACCCAGACGTACTGTATGATGGCTAGATCGGTATTTGACACTTCACCCCTGACCTGTTAAAGGTGTCGAGGACACCCTGCATCTGTTGCCGCCGATTGCTGCAGTGGCTGGTGAAGACAGACACCTCCTTCTGCTGCTCCTCCAGCCAGGAGGTCAGCTCCTCCAGGACCAGCGGGGGGACCTGCTCCCCACCCCCTACCAGACGCTCTCTCAGCTGGGCCAGCCGTCGCTCACTCTCCCCAGCCTCCAGGAAGCCCTGGGACATGCAGTGTTAGGAGCACATGTGAGTATTGCATATGAATCATATCAATGTTTCAGATCTCTAGAAATAAATGATGTCTAACCACATACATCTAGATGTCAGTCATCTGTCTGTCTGTCTCTGTCTCTGTCTCTGTCTCTCTCTCTCTCTCTCTCTCTCTCTCTCTCTCTCTCTCTATCATTGCTCTCTCTCTCTCTTTATCATATCTCTCTCTATCCTCTCTGTCTCTCTCTCTCATATCATATTTCTCTCTCTTTATCATATATCTCTCTATCATCTCTGTCTCTCTCTCTCATATCATATTTCTCTCTCATTATCATATCTCTCTCTGTCTCTATCATCTCTCTCCCCCCCCTCTCTATCTCTGTCTCTGTCTCTCTATCTCTCCCTCCCCCTCTCTCCTTCTCTCTCTCCATCATCTCTCTCTCTCCCTCTCACCGTCAGTCTGTTGAGTGATGTCTCCACATCCTCTCGACTCTCCGGGTTCTCGAAGCACTCGTTGATTGACAGCTGGAGGTCCTGGAATAACTGGTCGAACCTCTGGCTGTGGTCTGGCCGGGCACACGTCACAGGGTTGACGTTACCATAGGAACATTGAGGAACAATGTTCCTATGGTAACGTCACAGGGTTGACGTTACCATAGGAACATTGAGGAACAATGCTTAGGTCTAATCTTGACCATAGCTCAACAGAAAGAGTTTGTTGTTTATTCTAACTTGGTTTGTGGTCGCTAGGGGGCAGTAGAGGACCAACTATAAATGATGAGTTGGATTAGTGCTCAGGTAAAAATAGTATTACTTTTACCTGAGCACTGGTTCCGGTCTTGGAGGCTTGGTAAGAGGGAAATGCACATTCTGGTGACTAGTAGTTATCTTGCCTACCAGGTGAATGATCTTATTGTAATGTAATGTATGTATTATTTTGTTATATATGTATATGTATGCATATATTAGATTATTATGGCTTGTTAGGTAGGGAATGCACATATGACTTATGTTGACTAGTAGTTCTCTTGTCTACCTGTTGAATGACCGTATTGTTATGTTGTCTCTTTGGACAAAAGCATCTTCTCCATTGAGGAAACTACCAAAGGAAGAGTCTACAGCTTTTTCATTCAGAGGTAATCTAACCTAGGCTGCAGCTTGTTTGTAACAATACACAAATACAGGAGACAGGAGATGCTAAAATATGAAATGAAACAGTGACAGCAAACAGACCTCTGATGGCGGTGACCAGGTCCTTGCCCTGGTCACCCCTCCTCCTCTGGATGAGCTCCCTGGTGAGGGAGATGGAGTCATGGAGGCGGGAGGCGTCCTGGGGCAGGGGGTCCAGCGCCTGGGGGCTGGCCACGCTGGAGATCAGACCCAGCTCCTTCACCACGCCCTGGGCCTTGTCCTCCTGGAAGTCCAGGTCCTCACTCAGGTCCTGGTGGTGGAGAAATTAGTAGTGCCATGAGAATGCTAATAGTAATACTATGGTACTAGCACAGTATCAAACTATATGAATACCACAGTCATTTTAGGGTGAGTAAAACTATTGTACTAGCACAGTACTAAAGTACAGTAATACCATGGTAAATGGTAGACTAGCATGTAGCTCCTCTAACGACCTCTAGGTGGTTCGGTAGAGACTAGCATGTAGTTCCTCTAACAGCCTGCAGGTGGTTCATGGTAGAGACTAGCATGTAACTCCTCTAACGACCTCTAGGTGGTTCACGGTAGAGACTAGCATGTGGTTCCTCTCTAGCGGATCCCTCATCATCACCCTACCTCTGCATTAGTTACCTGTAGCAGGGTGTTGGCCCGGGGCTCCGAGGTGGACACCTGGTTGACAGAGGTCTGGATGTTCTCCACGGCTGCAGCACACTCCTGGATCTTCTCCGCCAGGTGTTTCTTCACGGCCACCAGCTCCTCGAAGACGTCGGTGCTTTCGCTGAACAGCTCCTTCACCTGCTCCATCCTCTTCCTCAGCTGGGTCTCGATCACCTGGAGACAGGGAGATAAGGTGAGAAGGTCGGTGATCGTCTTCCAACCGTCCAACAGGGATCCGGGAGGACCAAGGTCCAGGTTGACATAAAAACAGTTTGTCTCAAACTAAATGTCTACTGCAGGTTCATGTTACATATGAACAATCTAACTGCAGAGTAATATGATTGATTTTATGCTGATTTTTTTTAACATTATTTTGTCTTTGGGGCAGAATGTGTGTAATTTATGTGTGTGTTTATGTGTACTTTATGTACTTTAAGTGCATAGAGTATCATAGTATAGTATAGTTAAGTATAGTAAGTACATCATATTAACCTAAGAGAAGAATTCAGGCCAAAGAGTACAAAGCAGGTCAAGAGAGGTCACCTGTAGTTCCAGTGGGGGTTCTTGGCCCTGCAGCATCTGATGTATCTCCTCTGTCTTCTTGTGGAACCGCTCAATGTTCTCCTCTTGCTCCTGGATCTCATCCTGGCAACACAGGAAGCCTTTAAACCTTCAGCTCGTCCTACCACCGACAACACTAGCACACACAACTACGTAGTAAGCCCCAATAATACACACTGTAGGGTCTTACCCTTATGTCCAGGACCTGCTGCTGGCTGTGGAAGGCGTGGCTCTCGGCAAACAGGGCCAGCCTGGACCCCGCCCAGCCTTCCACCTCCATCCCCAGCTGCAGCTGCTTCTCCCACAGCTCCAGCGCCACCTGCAGGTTGTCCACGTAGGAGTCGCTCTTCTCCGTCACCTGGAACACCGGATTACATCGTGTCACACAAGTGGGCAGGGAGGTAGGTTTGAGGAAGGTAGGCAGTAGGAAGGAAGGTTGTAGGAAGGTAGATCAGGGTGAGGGTGCTGCAGCCTTACGTCCAGCCAGTTGTCCATCAGTGCGTCAGACTCCGCCTCCGCCTCCAGGGGGGCGGAGCCACAGGACGGCAGCTTCTTGAGGTGGGTCTGCAGCTGTCTGCAGACTCCCCGTATCTCCTCCATACGAACACCCACGCCACTCAGGTCCTGCTTCATGTCACGGACCTGCACACACACGCATATATTTTACTTCATCTTCTGTAACCGAAATCACTTCCCTAACAAAGTAGCCTGAATCTCAACGGCTAAATATGACGTCCATCATCCAGTTACCTTGGCGATGAGCCTCTGCAGGTTGTCCTTGCTCAGGTAGGATGCCTGCTCGCCGATCACCTGCTCCGCCCGCTGCACCGCACCACTGATGTGGCTACGGCAAGCCTGGAACCTCTTCAAGAGGTCCATCAGGGCGGTGCACTCCTCCAGTCTGCCAACAGGGGGAGCATGGTTCAACTGACCGGCCAAGTTTAAAACATCAAAGGGGTCCTATCAGGGCCTGACATTAACTTTTGGGCTCCCTGGCCCTGTGGCCAGAGGTTTACCAAACTCACTGGCCAGTCAGCATTTTCACTAGCCAAAATCCCCCCCCCCCATTGTCGCCGTGCTATGGTTAAGCCCTGGGTCTTATTATATGTGACTAAAATAGTCTGTAACGTGGTGACATCACACAGTGGGAGTGTCCACCCAAATCTGTGATGGATGTACTGGTTAGTACAGTCCAACCGTGAGGCTGGTAGACTGCTCTGAAACGGCCTGTGATGGCTAATCCATCAGCTGGTGGTATAATATGACCCCTTTCAAATGTTTGCCAACGTTGACTAATGTTCAGTACTAGAAGCACCAAACAGAATCACAACCTTGGAGGAACAAGTATTGCATGGTGTTCATTTGTTAATGACATTCAGTATTTTGTTAACAGCTACGACAAGAACTACGATGAGCAATACACCCCTTGTTCCAACCATTTCAAACCCTTTTAAAGCTAACCGTTTCATCTCCTCATCGCTCCTCCTCTCTCTTCCTCTCTTGCCTCCTCTCTCTCTTCTCTCGCCTTTTCTCTCTTCCTCTCCTCTCCCTCCTCCTCCTCTCCTCTCCCTCCTCATCTCTTCTTTCTCTCTCCTCTTCCTCCTCTCTCCTCTCTCTCCTCCTCCTCTCTCCTCCTATTTCTCCTACCTGTCGGTCACAGCGGACTTCGTCTCCTCCCACTGAGCCTTTAAAGGCTGGAGGAGCTCCTCTGCTCCTTCTCCTCCGTGGAGGTCTGTGAGCGTCTGGAGCTCAGAGTGCTGAGTCTTCAGCTGGACGTCCAGGTCAGACAGAGCCCTCAGCCTGGACGCACACACACACACACACACACACACACACACACACACAGACACACACCCCCACACACACACACACAGTTACATGATATTATACTCATGTCCTTGTTATTTGTATTAATACATGACTTTGCCTCTCTCTGTCTCTCACACAGACAGACAGACAGACAGACAGACACGCACACACACACAACACACACACAGACAGACAGACACACAGACACACACAGACATTGACACAGACAAACCGGTCAGACAGACAGACAGACCTGTGCTGCACGGCGGGCATCGTGGGCTCCTTCAGTTCCTGCCTCTCCACCGCCTCCATCAGCGTCCTCATGCGGCCCAGCAGGCTCCGTCTCCTCAGCCCCAGAGACCTGGTCTCCGCATCCCGCTGCTGGCCGCTCGTCTCCCGGTTGGCCCGCTCCAGCCCGCCCAGCAGCGTCACCACCATGTCCAGGCAGGAGGCGGGCGCCCCGTCCCGGGTCACCACCAGCCGGGCTCCCTGGAGGAGTACGTCCAGCTGGGGTGCCTTGTCCCGCAGGCTGCCCACGCTCTGCCTGCTGAGGGCCAGCCCGGCCCGCTGCTCCTGCAGCGCCGCAGGATCCCCGCAGGGGGCGGAACGGGCCTCCCCAATGTCCCGCTCCACGGCCCGGAGGGACATGAGGAAGTGGTCCAGGGCGCGTGCCGCCGCCTCGCTCTTGCGGACCTGCTGGCGCAGCTGGTCCAGGCTGGCCCGGTGGGACGCCACCTCCCGGGACAGGGAGGCCTGGAGGGGGCTGGAGGCCACAGAGTCCAGACGGGACAGCTGGTCCAGCTCACTCTGGATGCTGTCGTCCAGCTCCTGCCAACATGAATGTATGTAACTCTTGTACGAATGTAAGTTATAAATATACATATGTGTATATTCATACGTATGTGAATATCCAACAGGATGTACATGAGTAAGTAGCACACCTTGATGTCGCTGAGTGTGCTGGGCCCCAGGCTGAAGGCGGAGACGTCCTTGGGCTGCCGGAGGTAGCGGTCCAGCCGGTCCGTGAAGTCCACCATGTGGTTCTCTGTGGAGTCGATCTGGCGCAGGGCAGTGCCCAGCGAGCCTCCCCTGCTCTGCAGCTCCAGGAGCTGGGCCCGCCATTTGTCCTGGACCGCCGCCTTCTCCCGCTCGGCCCCGGCCCTGGTGGAGCACTGGGTGGAGAAGTCCGACCACAGAGACTCCGTCTCCTGTCGCAGACACTGCCGGAGATGGAGGGGGGGGGGGGGGTAAGAGGAAAGGAAGGGTTTTTTAACTAATGACAAAAGGTGTTTGATTTGAAACATTGCCACGTCTTTTTATGGCTTTAAAAAGGGACCCTACTGTTCCCCCGATGACCCGAACGTACGTCCGGGCGGACACGATAACGGCTTGTGATGTCACACACCTGTATTTCCTGGAGCCGTGTGTGCAGGCCCTTCAGGGAGACGGAGTCGCCCGACCCCTCGGCGAGGATCTGCTCGTTTTTGGCCATCTGAGCGAGCAGCGTCTTCTTCGAGCTCTCGTATCTGTGGAGCAGAAGAATATAAGGAGGTAAGCAACTAAGAAAAGAATGCCTTGTTATAATTAAATTCCAGTAAAAGTGACTAAAAATACTAATTTGTGAATCTCGAGAGCACCTTTCTGAAAGGTCTTTCCGGGCCAGGTCCTCTTCCACAGAAGACTGCTTCTCTGTCTCCTTCCTCTCCACCCCACTCATCTTCCCCATCGCCTTGGATGCCGGGGCCACGGGACTTGGCTGTAAGACGAACACACACATCATAAAACTATCGGGGACAACGCACACACTCGTCCGCAGTTCCTCCAGCTGGGTGCTGATGCCCCATGGGAAGGACATGTCTGGTTGTGTAACGTGCTGATGGTGATGCTAGTACCTCCATGGGGCACGCAGGTCTGATGCTACCGCTCTCTCTCTGGGGGACCATGTCCTGGCCGGGTTTGGGAAGAGTTCTGGGAAACACATCGTACAATAACCTTCGACATGAGTGGAATTGCTCAAATAATTACCAAACGTGTCACCAAGAGTGCCCTCTATTTTAATTGCAATTGTTTTAATTGAACAGAATATATCCATGGTTCTATTTGAGTCATGCTAGAAGCAATACAGATGGTTCACATTCCAAAAAAACCTGACTTTACCCGGTCTCAGAGGGCTGCTGTGGTGGCGGAGGCGGGGGGGGGTCTGCCTCCCCACTGAACTGCCTCTGGATGGCGGCCAGCCTGTTCTCACACTCCCAGAGCTGGGCCTGGGCCAGCCGGTGGGAGTCCTCGGGGCTCAGGGTGTCACAGAGCTCCATCAGGCCCTCTAGGTGCTCGCCGGCCTGAGCCGCACTGCCCTCCGCCGAGAAGCACTCCTGGAGACACGAGACGGTCAGCAACAGGGTTCTGGGGGTCCGGCTGTGACATCACAACCGGGAGGTAGGGGCCTGAGCCCGCACCTAATGTATAATCATTGAATGTGTATATCGTATATCTCGTATTGTATATACTATACAATAAGACAGTGCTTATGTGATTTTACTTTTACATTACCAAATTGTGATTTTTTTTCCTTTCTTTTTATATTGACAATATTTTGTTTTGAATGTGTACCGCTCTTACGGTCCAATTCCCTTCTGGGATGAATTGAGTAGTGTTCGCTAATCTAATTATCTAAATCCACCTCTCCAGAGTTAATCTAACCATCATGCATCTGGGCAGCCACTCCTAGATGCATGTGTTTCCACAAGTGGATCCATTTTTAAATCATGACTTTCAGTCCCTGGGCCAGCTAGGTTAATTGACTGGACGACCTCTACGTAAAGGTAATGCTGTACGTAACGCTTCAGACTTACTTTACAATGACACGTGTCTTTTTTCTAATCAAACGCCAAACGTGTACTTCAGCCCAAGTCAACAACAACAACAACAACAAGTCCACAACCAACACAACAGCACTTATAGAGCTGAAACCAAAGACACCATATTCAAATCTTGCATTTACCCCGGACCTCCACACGACCACACCTCCAGGAGAGCAGAAAGAGGCAGAAGGAGAAGAGAAGAGGTAAACAGACAGAGCTGACGTGGCAGGTTTTTAAATCCTCCACCAAAGCGCCCCAGCGACGTTGGGAATCTGCTACGAGACGGGTTTTTTTGTCTACCTGCGCGTCTGCCGCTAATCTGGATGCTAACAGCGTCTCGCACCGGAGAGCAGCGGTGTTAAAGGCTTCTCTTGTCACTTCGATCTGTACTTGCTGCACAAAACCTGATATCTCTGCTCTCACTGCCTGGATGAGTCACGACAGCACAAGTTAAGACACAACAAGGGCAATACTGGTTCTGTACGCACAAACACACACACACACACACACACACACACACACACACACACACACACACACACACACACACACACATGCACACATTTCACAACAACGCATCAGATTAGAATAAGAATGACTTACTGTAAGCTTGTTCAGCTAGAAGCTTTTGCTAACCTGTTGAGCTAGCTGGTTTTGATGGTAACATTACCAGTAATAATAAATCCATTTTTTTTGACCTCCGCTACCATTGGTTGGGGTGAGGAACCACGCAGGTCCAGAAGGACCGCAAGACCGAACGTGAACACACACAGTGGGGATGTGACCTGGCTTACCTCCCACTGGGTCCGGACCGATTGGGTGAACAGCTCCATGTCCTGGAGTTGGGACGGGGTACAGAAGGCCTCCATGCCCTCAGCAGCCCTGAGGAACCCCTCCAGCATCTCCGGGTCCAGGGTCCTCAGAGTCTCCTGGAGAAGAGTTTTTTTACTGAGCTGGTTCCATTGAAAACTTCCCACGAAAAGAAAAACTCTAGTTTAACATAAGTTCTGCCATAGAAAACAATCATTTGGACCTTGGTTGTTATGGCATTACTAAAAAATAAAAGCTATTTACTATTTAAGTACAAAGCTTTTGTCCAAGTGTCTTAAAAAAGGTCAGGGGGCATCTTGTTTAAGGACAAGGACAGATTTTTAGTTAGAATGCAGCCATTGGGTTTGGAGCCCAGTGCTTTGGAGTCAAACCCCCTGACCACTAAGACCCTAACCCCCTGACCACTAAGACCCTAACCCCCTGACCACTAGGACCCTAACCCCCTGACCACTAAGACCATCCTCCCCTTTTGTTGTTCTTTGATGCTTTTTATTTATCATTGTATCCTTACAATTCAACGCAGTGGAACGAGGTCGGTGACAATCTTGTTTACCTCTTTGGACACAACTCGATCCCCGGACGTAGGTTTGTCCTTGAAGACATTGATGACCTCCAGGATGTGCTGCTGGAGGCAGTGTTTGGCATCCTCAAAGCCGTTCCTTGCCAGGGCCTGGGCCTTGGAGTAGGCCTCGGTGTAAGCCTGGGAGGTCGCCTGGACCAGTGCCTGAGGTTTGATGCGGAGTTCTAGAGAATCCCCCAGTGCCTGGGGCAGGGAGAGGATCGTGGGCTGAGGACAGAGGACTTTAGGCTGTGGCAGTGGCTCGGCCTTGGCTGTCTGTGGTACAGTGTGGTGGGCTTGGGCCTGGGTCGGTCCAGTAGGCTGGGCCTCTGTGGAAGGAAGTACAGCTGGCTTTGTCAGAACCATAGGCTGTGCAGGTGGCAGGGGTTTGCTTTGTAGTGCAGCCTGTATCTGGGCTTTGGGTTGGTCAATTATTTGGGCTTGTGTGGTAGGCTGTACTGCTGGCCGGGCCTCGGTTACAGGCTGTAGAGCTGGCATGGTTTGGGGTCGTGTTTGTGGCACAGTCTGGATCTGGACATTGGGTTGTCGAATCGGTTGAGCAACATATGTAGGCTGTGCAGTTGGCAGGGCTTTGGTTTGTGGATCTGTCTGTATCTGAACTCTGGGTTGTCCACTTTGCAGAGTTTGGGATTGGATTTTTGGCACTGTCTGTACCTGGACTTGGACCTGGGACCAGGGTGGTCCAGTTGGCTGAGCCACAGATGTTGGCTGTACAGTTGGCAGGAATGTGGTTTGCTGCTCTCTCTGTATCTGGACATTTGGTGTTGGCTGTTTCTGGCTTGAAGTTTGAGTAAAAAGCTGGGTCTGGCTAGGCCTTGGTTGTGGTGGGAACTGTGCCTGGGCTTTGGGTTGACCAGTTGGCTGGGATACAGATGAGGCCTGCACAGTTGACTGTATCATGGCTTTGGGTTGAATAGTCTGAGTTGTGGGTGGGGGGGACACTTGGACCTGCAGTTGGGGGTGTGGTTGGTGGAACTGATCTTTGGCTGGAGGCTGCTGTGGTTGGGTCTGAATCAGTTTCTGAGGCTGAATGGGCGCCTGCTGCAGAGGTTGAGGCCGATGAATGGGTAAAGCATGAGGCGGCGGCTGCTGGTAAGGTGGATGGCTTGGGGGTTCAGATTGCGGGTGAGTCTGAATTTGGCACTCAGGTTGCACTGGTAAATACCAAGGTTGGAGGGGAGGTTGAGGCTGGAAATGAGACTGGAGTTGGGCAGGTAGTTGAGGCTGAATCCAAGGCTCTTGCTGAATGTGCTGAACTTGTTGCGGCTGCATTTGACTCAGATTGTAGGCTCTTGTCAGCGGCTGTTGCTGTTGCATTGGCCTCTGGGAAATAATCTGGCTTTGGGATTGAGCCCAAGGCTGTATTTGTGGTTGAGACTGTGGTTGAGGGTACTGTGCTATATAGGGAGGGTAGCCAGGGCTTCCCTGCTGGGGCCCTAGTTGAGGCTGGATCGGAGCCCATTGCTGTGGTGGTACCTGAGGTGGTGGCGTGGGCTGATTCATGTTCTGCTGGAAGGCTTGGGGTAGAGACTGCCTCTGCTGTGGATAAGCCTGGATCTGTTGATCCTGTCTTGGGGCCCACTGCTGTTGTGGAGGCCGACTTTGGGGATATCCTGTGGGGAAAAGCAGAGGCTGCACTGGAGATTGTGAAAGAGGAGGAGGCGGCACTGGAGAATGTGTCTGCATCGGAGATGGCACTCTGATTGGAGTCCAAGCCCGTGGAGGACTCTGGCCCATGAGCACGTGCTGTTGAGGGGCATAAGGATGCATCTGAGGTGCATCGGTTTTCTGCTGGGTCAACACTTGGATGTGGAATTGTGTCTGAGCCATGGGAGGGATATGAGCTAGAGGTTGCATGGTAGGTTGAGGGTAAGATGGAGGCTGCTGAACATGTTTGCCTTGGGGTGGTGCCTGGGCCTGCATGAGGGCCTGTGGCGGCAGAGGGGAGGGAGGCCTAACTGGAGCCCATGACTGATGTTGACCACGCATCTGGATGTGAGAAGACACTGGAGGCTGTATCTGGCCTTGAAGTTGACCCTGAATGGGGGAAGTTGGCCTGATTTGAGCCCATGTCTGGCCTTGGATCATAGCATGGCTGTGGCTTGGAGCTTGCAGCTGTCCCGGGAAAGGCAGTGAGGGTTGAGGTCTTCCTGAAGACCATGTATGAGACTGAAGTTGACCCTGGATCTCAATCTGGGTAGGCAAGGGTGTCTGTATGGGGCTCTGAGGTGGCTGTGGTTGAACTAGCATCAGTGGTTGACCTGGGGTCATTGTTGGCTGTACTCTAGCCTCTTGCAGTTGCAGTTGTTGAGGTGGCACCTGGGTGAGGGCCAGGCTTGATGTGTTCACTTTGGCCTGGGCACCTGGCTGAGAATTTGAAGGAATATCAACTTGTGTTTGGGTCTCTTCTCTCCTTGGCTGCTGGGTCTTGGACTGTGGTACTGGACCTTGTGTCTGTCTTTTAGCGGTGGCAACTAGCTGTGGTTGAGAATCTTTCTGCTGGGTTTGTTGGTGCGTTTGGGATTGTTTTGCAGACTGCTTCTGATGCGGCTTGCTTTGCTGCTGTTTTTCAGGTTTTGTTTGCTTTATGGTCTTGGCTTGTAACTCAGGCTGGGCATTGTGTGTTCCTTTGACCTGTGAATCCACCGCAACCGGAGCCCAGGGGTCTTTCGCTAGGCATATTTGAACCTGGGCACAGATAGCCAGTTGTGAAGCCTGGGTTGAAGGAGAAACCCGGGCTGGAGTTGGACCATGGACCTGAGCTGGAGCCTGGGCAGAAGGAGAAACCCGGGCTGGAGTTGGACCATGGACCTGAGCTGGAGCCTGGGCAGAAGGAGAAACCCGGGCTGGAGTTGGACCATGGACCTGAGCTGGAGCCTGGGCAGAAGGAGGCGCATCAGTCAGAGCAGAAGACTGAAGGGCTGATTGAAGAAACTGGGCCGTCAGGGACTGGTCTGAAACCAAGGCTGGGACCAAGGCCTGTTCATCTGAAGTTCTCTTCTGGAGCCACGGGCGGTTCTTCCTACCCTGAGCCTTCCTGCTTTGAAGCTCTTTTTGGCTAAGAGGCTGCTTCTGCTCAGCCGGCTGCCTGATGGGCTGTGGCCGGGCCTCTGGGAGCTCCTTGGCCCGAGCACCCATGTCCTTCTGGATCGGTATCTCTGGATGAACTGGAGGTTGGGGGGCATGTTGCTGCTCCATCTGTTGTTGTTGTTGTTGTTGTTGATGTTGTTGAAACTTGTGTTGTCGTTGGGGTTGTCGTTTTTGTTGTTCTTGCTTCAGCTGCTGTTGCTCTTGTTTCTGTTTCTGTTGAGCCCATGCTTGTTCCTGAGCCTCGGTCTGTCTCACTGCAAAGCCCTGCACTAAATACTGGGTGGAATCCTGAGACTCAGGACGGGTTTGAGTCACGGCCTGAGCATAGGAGTATGGCAACGGTGGAGAGCTCATCTTCCCCTTGTCTCTGTATTCCTGGACCACTATTGTCGGGACCTGGTGCTGCTGCTGCAGTACTCTGGGTTCAGGAGCCATCTGTTTGGTTGAGGAGGGAGCCTCGGAGAGCACCCTGGCTCTCTTCACTACTGGCTCGTCCTCACTTCTCTTGGGTGGAGAAGGCTGATCCTCTGGAGGGCTCTGGCTCCTGTCTCTTCTGGCTCCCAGGCTGCTCAGAAGACCCACCACTTCCTAGAGGTCAAGACGTTTGGGAGATTCAAGATAAGGTGCCTTGGGTGGCATCAGGGTTAAATCATTAAGTCATTTAGCAGAGTCTTCAAAGCGACTTCCAAGTGAGGCTGAGAACAACCAAAGCATGCAATGAAAAGTTGGAGCCACCTAGTTTCTCATAAAAAACAACCGTAAGGCTCCCGGAATCATAAAGACAAGGTTAGTTATGAGCACAAGGTAGATACATCAGAGATACAGAGAACACTACAATGCAAAGGATCTATCTCTCAACAAATGAACGATGAACTTGTCGATGTACTCGCCTGGGACTGGGCGACAGCGGCGCGGACACGGTTCTGCATGGCGGACGCGTGGACATACTGGACAGGAGAGTTCTTCTGACTCGTCATGACCATTACCTGCAGGTCCTGTTCCTCGGTCACTACCTGGCCCTCCAGCTGGAGACCCCGCGAGATGAACACCTGCCAGGGTGACCAGGAGGGAGGGAATGAGGACGTAGCTATAGGATGTAGCTTTTGCCATGTCAAGTCTTCTGAAGTGATCACCGAGTACCAGCAGCCATCTCATTCCAACTGTGTTAAAAACCCTGGAGGGGATTTCTCAAAGTGATAGTCATATCACATAGTATTACTATAATACAACTACTACAACTACTACTACTACGATACCATTACTATAATACAACTACTACAACTACTACTACAACAATACTATTACTATAATACTACTACTACTACTACTTGAAAATGCATCATCCATACAGGATGGGAGCAGCCTGAAGCGTTGTCATGTCTGGCAGTTGGTTGTTACCGTGAGTTTACAGAACACACAACTGTTGACTGATTTGTGAAACATAACACGATGTTGTGTTGTGTTGTGTTTTTAGAAGCCTATTTGTAGAACACAGCAGGACACAGACTTGGACTTGTGGGCTTGCTTTGCCTTTGCAGGTTCTGACATACAAAAAGACTAGCATGTGGTTAAAGGATTATAGTGTTGGCAGCAAATTCTAAGGTTTTTATCATTGTTTTTGGCAGGGTATGATCATTTCAGGCAATTTTAATATTCTAATCAGAGAGATGTTGGCCCCCACTCAGACATGTAATGTGTCGCCAGTAGCCTGAGATGTGACGTTCTAAAATAAGACAACCATGAGCCTCTGAAGGCGGTTGCTAAGCAGTGTGTACGTGGATAAATAAATAACAGTGAATTACTCTCAGTAAGACTATTATGAAATACTGTTAACCTTTTAATTACTTGACAATAATAAATGCTGTCAAGTTGAATCAAAATGCAATTAGATTGAGCAATTAGACCCTCTGTTTAAAAGTATATAAGTTATATTAACATGATTCAAATTTAAATGTTTCTGTTTATTACTATAAAACCGGTCTTAAGTGAATCCTGAGAAGTCCATCATCATCATCATCATCATCATCATCTTCATCATCATTATTATCATCATCAGCAGAGCCTACCCTGGCGCGGGGGTCCTGGGCGCGCTGGGGTCTCCTCTCCCCGGCCTTCAGGATCTGGTACAGCTCCCTGGCCTCCACCTCCCAGTGGAGCAGCTCGGCCAGGCGGCCGTCTACACCACACACACTCTGCTGCAGCGCCACGCACACCTGCTCAGCCTCCAACAGCGTGTGAATCACCTGGGAGGGGTACGGACTAGATCAGACTTACT
Source organism: Muraenolepis orangiensis (assembly GCA_027704905.1). Classification (NCBI taxonomy): domain Eukaryota; kingdom Metazoa; phylum Chordata; class Actinopteri; order Gadiformes; family Muraenolepididae; genus Muraenolepis; species Muraenolepis orangiensis. Next base: position 26,320,770 of record CM051016.1, read on the forward strand.
CAACAGGCCCGCAGACGCTTATTTTGTGGCCCCCGACATGCCTGGTTATGAATGCATAATAATTATAATTAGCCAACCAAAAAATAAATAAATAAATAATAATAAATAAATAAAAATCCTGACCTGCTTTGGATCTACTTATGTGTGTGAAAGCTCCTTCTCTGCCATGGGAATAATAAAATCAAAGCAGCGTTCCCGTCTAATTGACAGACATTTGGCAGACTATCTCAGAGCAGCTACAACTGAGCAACAACCAGATCTGAAAGTACTTGTGAAAAGAATGCAGACTCAGAGCTCTCACTAGGAATAAGTAACAACTGTTTGTTATATTGTTATTGTTATTAATATATGTGAAATGCAGACTCAGAGCTCTCAATAGGAATAAGTAACAACCGTTTGTTATATTGTTATTGTTATTAATATATGTGAAATGCAGACTCAGAGCTCTCAATAGGAATAAGTAAAAAGTTGTTTGTTATATTGTTATTGTTATTAATATTTGTGAAATGCAGACTCAGAGCTCTCAATAGGAATAAGTAAAAAGTTGTTTGTTATATTGTTATTGTTATTAATATTTGTGAAATGCAGACTCAGAGCTCTCACTAGGAATAAGTAGCAATTGCAAACTTTATCAATGTCATCAATGCAAAGCTATTCACTCCAGTGTTAATAAAACATCAGCGTCTGAAGCAGGCATCAGGGACTAGCATCAAGGACTAGCATCTGACGCTAACATAAGTGACTAGCATCAGGGACTAGCATCTGAAGCTAACATAAGGGACTAGCGTCTGATGCAGGCATCAGGGACTAGCATCAGGGACTAGCATCTGAAGCTAACATAAGGGACTAGCGTCTGAAGCAGGCATCAGGGACTAGCATCTGAAGCTAACATAAGGGACTAGCGTCTAAAGCAAGCATCAGGGACTAGCATCAGGGACTAGCATCTGAAGCTAACATAAGGGACTAGCGTCTGAAGCAGGCATCACGGACTAGCATCAGGGATTAGCATCTGAAGCTAACATAAGGGACTATCGTCTGAAGCAGGCATCAGGGACTAGCATCAGGGACTAGCATCTGAAGCTAACATAAGGGACTAGCATCTGAAACAGGCATCAGGGACTAGCATCAGGGATTAGTGTCTGAAGCTAGCATTATTGGCTAGCATCAGGGACTAGCGTCTGAAGCAGGCATCAGGGACTAGCATCAGGGACTAGCATCTGAAGCTAAATCCTTAATTTCCCTCGGGATAAATAAAGTTATCTTGAATCTTAACATAAGGGACTAGCATCAGGGACTAGCGTCTGAAGATAGCATCAGGGATTAGTGTCTGAAGCTATCATTATTGGCTAGCATCAGGGACTAGCATCTGAAGCTAGCATCAGGGACTAGCGTCGGAAGCTAGCATCAGGGACTAGCATCTAAAGCTAGCATCAGGGACTAGCATCCAAAGCTAGCATCAGGGACTAGTGCCTATAAGACTACAATGGTTTCCATTTCAATCAAAAGGAACGAGTCCTTAAGATTGGAAGGACCTCATACCTCTGGTACTGCCTGGGTCAGCTTCTGTCTCTGCTCAGCGGAGAGTTGTTGAATGTCCTCAGTCTCAAGGTCCACCTCCCGCATCTTTTTCATCATGAACTGAAACACAAGACAGCGTTAGGTGTAACCCTAACCCTACACTGTCCCACAGCCGGGCTTGGTGACTCCTATTGATGGATGATTAGAACTGACCTGAGAGTACCTGGGCCAGGTTGGGTCTCAGACCTGAGTGTACCTGGGCCAGGTGGGTCTCAGACCTGAGAGTACCGGGGGGCCAGCGAGGTGGGTCTCACCTGGATTCTCTTGCGGTAGGTCCGGAGGGGACCGGACATGGTCTCCAGGGGCTCCTGCAGGATCAGCATGGCGTCTCGGATCAGAACCTGCAGGTCCGGAGGTCTGGGCGGCCCGGCTGCTTCATCCACCTCCAAAACACAGGGGGGTGAGAACCGTCAGCTTACTGTTTGCTTAGTTGTTCTTGAGACTCTTAATGTTTTATTATATATCCTGTAGAGTTGTTTCTTGTCATTTCTGCAACAGTACACAGATTCCTTGCTGACTTGCCGAAAAAAAAATTCTCGTCTTTGTTCTGATTCTTATAATTTATCTCCCAAATGTTTTCAACTGGCTCTGCAGTCTGAAAAAACAAGAGTCTGGTTGAAGGCTGCACACCTGTGAGTCCTCGGTAATCAAGGCCCACAGGTGACCAGCCATCACCACACACATTTCAGGAGGAGCGCTAGCATGGACCATCTGCTCTGTTTGCTATAAACCCAATAACAAACCGGTTTCCTCATCACTCTGCATCCTTGTCGTCATGAGGAACCCTCAAGAAGCCTTTTAGTGGTGTGTGGCAGCAGTCCACTGCCGCAAATACATTCAAACGTTTCTTCTTCTTGTAAACTTCTGCAAAAACCAACAATCTTCCGAAAACAAAGCTGTTCAATTGAACTCTAAGCCACTAAGCCAGTTCATCTATAAACAATCTAGTTCCTCTAGTTACCAGAAGAGAACCACCCAGGACAGGTATGTCTTGGACCAGCTGGATCACCAACAATGGATTAAAGAGACAGCCATACAAAACAAGGGTGGAGCAGTGTTTATATGTTATTGGAACCGGGTGGAGGAATTTCACCACAATAGAATTTCTCTATTATGGTTTAAGTCAATCTATTAGGCTTGACCTGAGGTGACA
>CM051016.1:26328500-26331000 GCA_027704905.1 Muraenolepis orangiensis
AGAGAAGAGGAGAGAGGGAGGGACGATAGAGGAGAGAGAAGAGGAGAGGGGGAGGGACGATAGAGAAGAGAGAAGAGGAGAGAGGGAGGGACGATAGAGGAGAGAGAAGAGGAGAGGGGGAGGGACGATAGAGGAGAGAGAACAGGAGAGAGGGAGGGACGATAGAGGAGAGAGAAGAGGAGAGGGGGAGGGACGATAGAGGAGAGAGAAGAGGAGAGAGGGAGGGACGATAGAGGAGAGAGAAGAGGAGAGGGGGAGGGACGATAGAGGAGAGAGAAGAGGAGAGAGGGAGGGACAATAGAGGAGAGAGAAGAGGAGAGGGGGAGGGACGATAGAGGAGAGAGAAGAGGAGAGGGGGAGGGACAATAGAGGAGAGAGAAGAGGAGAGAGGGAGGGACGATAGAGGAGAGAGAAGAGGAGAGAGGGAGGGACGATAGAGGAGAGAGAAGAGGAGAGAGGGAGGGACGATAGAGGAGAGAGAAGAGGAGAGGGGGAGGGACGATAGAGGAGAGAGAAGAGGAGAGGGGGAGGGACGATAGAGGAGAGAGAAGAGGAGAGGGGGAGGGACGATAGAGGAGAGAGAAGAGGAGAGGGGGAGGGACGATAGAGGAGAGAGAAGAGGAGAGAGGGGAGGGACGATAGAGAAGAGAGAAGAGGAGAGGGGGAGAGGGAGAGGCACAGAGGGACAGAGGAGAGAGGAGACGGACAGAGGGAGAGAGGGACATAAGGAGAGAGGAGAGAGGAAGAGAGGGACAGAGGGGAGAGGAGAGAGGAGAGATGAAAGGGAAAGAGGAGAGAGGAGAGGGAGAAAGAAGAGGGAGAGAGGGGAGAGAAGAGGGAGAGAGGAGAGGGAGAAAGAAGAGGGAGAGAGGGGAGCGAAGAGGGAGAGAGAAGAGAGGAGAGAGGAGAGAGGGGAGAGGAGAGGGAGAGAGGAGAGGGAGAAAGAAGAGGGAGAGAGGAGAGAGGAGAGAGGAGAGAGGAGAGGAGAGGAGAGAGGAGAGGGAGAAAGAAGAGGGAGAGAGGAGAGAGGGGAGAGGGGAGAGAAGAGGGAGAGAGGAGAGAGGAGAGAGGAGAGAGGAGAGAGGAGAGAGGAGAGAGGAATCATACATTGTATCTTTCCGCGTAGCTCTCTCCCTCAGTGGAGTTCCATCCCTCCAGCAGCTCCTCGTGGGCCTGCAGCAGCCAGCATGTCACTTCCTGCGCCTTCTGATTGGGCGTGGCCTGACGACAAGTTCATGAAAACATTAGATGAGATGATTATCAAATTACAACTCCACAAGCAATGCGTTGAATAAATAAATACATGCCTAGAACACAAATTCTACAAAATTATTTTCTAGAATTTAAATTTGACTTAATATATGGTAGTTGCAAAAAATGTATGGAATGTAATAGAAGAGAAATGGAAAGAATGGAAGAAATAGGCAACCACATGGTCTGTAACTCTTAAGACTAAGACTAAGCCAGGACCTTCAGTAAATAATATCAATGATCTCTATCTCCTCCCAGGCAGTTTTTTGCACCCACGTACCTTCGCAGGAGAAGAAGCAGATTCCATTGGTGTAACAAAACTAATTGCTCTAATTCCGGATGTAGACACCGATAATCTGTCTCATTCCCCGAGTTGGGACGTGACCCCCCCCCCCCCCACGCGCGAGGACACCAGCGGAGCTCGGTGAGGACCAGACCACACGGGAACTAATGTACGCACCAATCAAAGCACTTGGCAGCACTGTTGACTCTACCTCTCTATCGCGCGTCTGGGCTATCTCCAAGAACAAATCAAGCTGAACTGGTTGTGATTTCCCTCGAGTGGCCTGAGAGAGAACGCCAGCCACTACCACCACGTGACTGGGAACCAAAGCACGTCGCCAGAACAACAAACTCTGTTCTGTTGGCTTGGCCTGCAGCCGCCGGTCACACGCGAGGGCAGGTTGGTCCACTGGTTAGCGCCGTGGGTTCTTTCATCCCCTCTGTGGGTCTAACCTGTAGTCCCTCTTGAGCAAGGCAAGACGCCCCAATGGGCCCTAGCTGGTCCTCAGGGACATCTCAACATGTTTTTCTGGAAGTTGCTTTGACGGATGAAAGAGTCACATAGTGACACGATGGTATGGAACGAGGAAAGGTGAACCCAGGAGTGGGTGTCGCTGCAGCACAGTGTATTATACACAGTGATGGCATCAAGGCAAAATACAAAAGTTATTCATCACGCCCGTGACAGGCAGCTGTTCAATGGCCCGCCCGAGGCTTGGCAAACACAAAGGGCCTTGCCTGTTTTTGATACCAGCCAGAGACATGTAGCAGCCTATCCCTGCAGGGGTGCAACTGAAGGGGCAGTTTGCTACAGCTGTAACCTAAAGTGATTCAACAACACTCCAAAGTATCTAGCTGGAGTTTGACAGCTCATCCAGCATGTGGAGGGCTTGACAACAAAAGGGCGTACAGTTCCCTTATTTACAGTTGGCATCGTGACGATGGTTGGTAGGTGGATATAAAAGAC
>CM051016.1:26343500-26358500 GCA_027704905.1 Muraenolepis orangiensis
ACAGAGAGAGAGAGAGAGAGAGAGAGAGAGAGAGAGAGAGAGAGAGAGAGAGAGAGAGAGAGAGAGAGAGAGAGAGAGAGAGAGAGAGAGAGAGAGAGAGAGAGAGTGAGTGAGTGAGTGAGTGAGTGAGAGTGAGTGCGAGTGCGAGTGCGAGAGCGAGAGCGAGAGCGAGTGAGTGAGTGAGTGAGTGAGAGAGAGTCTCGGGGGTGTGAAAGGTGTGAAGATTACTCAAATGTTTCCTCACCCATGGCGATAACTCAGGTAGGAAGGAGCAGACTCCAACTGCATCGGGTCAAACTAGACTCGCACTCACACACACTGCACCATAACCCCAGAGGTGAAATGTGACGTATGGGGGATAAATCCAGTGAAACCTCAGAATGGGTCGTCTTCACCTGGAGCCAATCGGGGGGGGGGGGGGGCGGGGGGGGGGCTTGCTTTGACTCCGCCTGCTGCCCAAGCAGAGAGGGTTGTGGCTCCAACAAGAGCAGACAGAAAGGGGTAGTTTCTCCTGGTTTTGCATGAGTGTTCATAGTTGTAAAAAAGGTGTGTGTGTGTGTGCATGTGTGAGGATGTGTGTGTGTGTGTTGCATATCCAACCAAGATCTAACATGTCGGTGCTCCCCAGGGGGCAGAATGCGATGTGTGTGGTGAGACATCTGACCTTCTGGCTGCTTCTATGGTCCTCGTGAGGAACCAGATAGACAGACAGAGACAGAGAGAGCTAGCAATGTGTTTTTGTGTTTTTTATGTTTATTAATATGTAATCAGTTTGGAAAATCCACAACCTCTATTCGTAGTTCAAGTTTCGTAGTTCAAGTTCTCCATTCGTTCAAGTAGTTCAAGTTTCTACCCACAGGCGCAGTGCGCCTACTGAACTGTTAAGGAGTATCACATTGTTGTCACCAACATTACACTGTCATTACACTTCTTAACGTGACTAACTGGACTCATTACCGTTACTGCTCTGTACTGCACTGTATTGATGATGCTGCTGCACTACTGGCACTTTAAAATGCTTTTTACACCGTCTGCCATATGTATATATCATCCATTCTTTATTGTTCTGTTTTATTGTGTATAGTATGTTATAGTATCGTTTTGTGTACAGTATATAGTATAGCATATAAGATATAGTATATAGTGCTGTTTAAAGTACTGTATAGTATAGTATTGTATAGTATAGTAAAGTTTAGAATTGTATCGTTTAGTGTAGTATAGTATTGTATTGTATAGTATAGTTAAGTGTAGTATAGTATAGTATTGTATTGTATAGTATAGTTAAGTGTAGTATAGTATAGTATTGTGGTTGTAATTCATATTGCGGGGGGGAACGGGGAGTAAGCATCAGACGAGGGACAGGAAGACGTCTCTCTGCTAGGACGCTACCAGGGTTCCCCCTACTGGCTGCAGGAGCAAACGACAGTTTGCGTTGCATAGGAGTCTGATTTCTGCTTATTAATTGTTACGACCCCCTGCGTTCCCTGCAGTCCCTGTAGTGGCCATACGGGGGCAGCAGGGAGCAAGCAGCAGTGAGGGAGCTGATTGTTCATTACACACACCTGGTGAAGGTGTGTGGGGGATGAAAACCATCTGAGATCAACAGCTCTGCCCTTTGGATTCTGCTACACACACACACACACACACACACACACACACACTTATGCTCATCACCAACACGCATCCATCCACCCCTAGACGTATGTGTATTTGTTATTTGTATTTGTAATTGGTGAAATAAATGTAATTTTAGTTACTACAGTAACTTTGTCCAAGTGCCTTTTATGTTACAGTAATACGAGCTGGCCGTAACATAAATAATAATAATTAATAAAACTGATTATTTTCTGGGTATGAGTCAGATCCCATGTTAGTTGTACCCCAATTTCCAATTTTAAAAGATTAAGTTATTTAGACGATCTAGACGATCGCCACGGTAACCAAACAACCACAACAACACAACAACCACAACAACAACAACAATGGCGGCCCGAGCCTCTGAGCGAAACCGGAGGGCATGAGAACTGAAAACATCTGAGACGTCTGAATCTGGCGCTAAAAATAGACCAGGAATCGTGATCACATGAGCCAGACGATCACATGGCAACATACTGGTCACATGACAACATACTGGTCACATGACAACAGACTGGTCACATGACAACAGACTGGTCACATGACAACAGACTGGTCACATGACAACAGACTGGTCACATGACAACAGACTGGTCACATGACAACATCGTAGAAAAAAAACAACATAACAAAAGCAATGACATCGATGCGATAACAGCTGAGGCTAAAGGTTAAAGGCTACTGACCCTGCAGGAGCAGCTGCACATCGTCGATGTCCAGGGGAATCGAACCCCTGTCCCCCTCTCCATCTCTGGGGGAGCGTTCCGACGCCATGCTAGCTCAGTGGCAGGATCCAGACAGCATGACCCCTCACTACAGAGACAACACACAACACAGAATGTTAACGCCAGAGAGAACAAAACGTTACAACCAGCTGGTCTTCAGAGAGAGCAGAACGTTACGACCAGCTGGTCTTCAGAGAGAACAGAACTTTATGACCAGCTGGTCTTCAGAGAGAGCAGAACGTTACGACCAGCTGGTCTTCAGAGAGAGCAGAACGTTACGACCAGCTGGTCTTCAGAGAGAGCAGAACGTTACGACCAGCTGGTCTTCAGAGAGAACAGAACTTTATGACCAGCAGGTCTTCAGAGAGAACAGAACTTTATGACCAGCTGGTCTTCAGAGAGAGCAGAACGTTACGACCAGCTGGTCTTCAGAGAGAGCAGAACGTTACGACCAGCTGGTCTTCAGAGAGAACAGAACTTTACGACCAGCTGGTCTTCAGAGAGAACAGAACTTTATGACCAGCTGGTCTTCAGAGAGAGCAGAACGTTACGACCAGCTGGTCTTCAGAGAGAGCAGAACGTTACGACCAGCTGGTCTTCAGAGAGAACAGAACTTTATGACCAGCTGGTCTTCAGAGAGAGCAGAACGTTACGACCAGCTGGTCTTCAGAGAGAACAGAACTTTATGACCAGCTGGTCTTCAGAGAGAGCAGAACGTTACGACCAGCTGGTCTTCAGAGAGAGCAGAACGTTACGACCAGCTGGTCTTCAGAGAGAACAGAACTTTATGACCAGCTGGTCTTCAGAGAGAGCAGAACTTTATGACCAGCTGGTCTTCAGAGAGAGCAGAACGTTACGACCAGCTGGTCTTCAGAGAGAGCAGAACGTTACGACCAGCTGGTCTTCAGAGAGAACAGAACTTTACGACCAGCTGGTCTTCAGAGAGAGCAGAACGTTACGACCAGCTGGTCTTCAGAGAGAGCAGAACGTTACGACCAGCTGGTCTTCAGAGAGAGCAGAACGTTACGACCAGCTGGTCTTCAGAGAGAGCAGAACGTTACGACCAGCTGGTCTTCAGAGAGAGCAGAACGTTACGACCAGCTGGTCTTCAGAGAGAGCAGAACGTTACGACCAGCTGGTCTTCAGAGAGAGCAGAACGTTACGACCAGCTGGTCTTCAGAGAGAGCAGAACGTTACGACCAGCTGGTCTTCAGAGAGAGCAGAACGTTACGACCAGCTGGTCTTCAGAGAGAACAGAACTTTACGACCAGCTGGTCTTCAGAGAGAGCAGAACGTTACGACCAGCAGGTCTTCAGAGAGAGCAGAACGTTATGACCAGCTGGTCTTCAGAGAGAGCAGAACTTTACGACCAGCTGGTCTTCAGAGAGAACAGAACTTTACGACCAGCTGGTCTTCAGAGAGAACAGAACTTTACGACCAGCTGGTCTTCAGAGAGAACAGAACTTTACGACCAGCTGGTCTTCAGAGAGAGCAGAACGTTATGACCAGCAGGTCTTCAGAGAGAACAGAACGTTATGACCAGCTGGTCTTCAGAGAGAGCAGAACTTTACGACCAGCTGGTCTTCAGAGAGAACAGAACTTTACGACCAGCTGGTCTTCAGAGAGAACAGAACTTTACGACCAGCTGGTCTTCAGAGAGAGCAGAACGTTACGACCAGCTGGTCTTCAGAGAGAACAGAACTTTACGACCAGCTGGTCTTCAGAGAGAACAGAACGTTATGACCAGCAGGTCTTCAGAGAGAACAGTATATTATAACAGACATTATAACTTTAGTTTTAGGAGGCCTTTAGGGAACAGAACATGACCAGAACTTTTTGCCAACACGTTTGCCTCCAGAGAGAGGAACGTTACAACTTTAGAACCATCACAGCTTTGGAGAGAAGCAGGGCTTGACATGTTGACATGTTGGCTCACCGGTCACTGTGGCCAGTGGTTTTCCAAAGTCACTGGCCACTCTGCATTTTCACCAGCCAAACCCCTCCCCCCATAGTAGGTAGACTACGGATGTTAGTGAGATCATACCCAAGCCACTCATAACCTGACCTCCACTTTTCATTGAATAACCTGTTCTTTTTCTTCGTCTCCTTTTGGACTTTTTTTCTGTCTCGGCCTCATTCTCATGTCTCTTGTGTGTTGTCTGATAGTTTCTCTGGTCTTTCGATAGTTTCTCTGGTCTTTTGATAGTTTCTCTGGTCTTTTGATAGTTTCTCTGGTCTTTCGATAGTTTCTCTGGTCTTTCGATAGTTTCTCTGGTCTTTTGATAGTTTCTCTGGTCTTTCGATAGTTTCTCTGGTCTTTCGATAGTTTCTCTGGTCTTTTGATAGTTTCTCCTGGTCTTTTGATAGTTTCTCTGGTCTTTTGATAGTTTCTCTGGTCTTTCGATAGTTTCTCTGGTCTTTCGATAGTTTCTCTGGTCTTTTGATAGTTTCTCTGGTCTTTCGATAGTTTCTCTGGTCTTTTGATAGTTTCTCCTGGTCTTTTGATAGTTTCTCTGGTCTTTTGATAGTTTCTCTGGTCTTTTGATAGTTTCTCTGGTCTTTTGATAGTTTCTCCTGGTCTTTTGATAGTTTCTCTGGTCTTTTGATAGTTTCTCCTGGTCTTTTGATAGTTTCTCTGGTCTTTTGATAGTTTCTCCTGGTCTTTTGATAGTTTCTCTGGTCTTTTGATAGTTTCTCCTGGTCTTTTGATAGTTTCTCTGGTCTTTTGATAGTTTCTCCTGGTCTTTCGATAGTTTCTCTGGTCTTTTGATAGTTTCTCTGGTCTTTTGATAGTTTCTCTGGTCTTTCGATAGTTTCTCCTGGTCTTTTGATAGTTTCTCTGGTCTTTTCACGCACACAATATGCTGCCACATGTATTTCTTGCTAGTAAACGTTCGGCGGCTAACTGCCAGCAGCTTTCGTTTGGCTTTCACACACTGATGGCCAAGTGGACGGGCCAATGGAATGAGCACACAGTGCTCAGCACCCAGTGCTCATGGGAGTTATAGTATCATGTAGTATCACCTCAAATTGACGTCATAATTTCAGATGCCCTTTGTAAACTACAATGACAGCAGCCAAAGTGGCCGTTAAGAATGACGGAGTAACAAGACCAATTCTAGCTCATCCGACACAGCTTTAGAACTTCACTGGGAGTACGCTTTCTGAGACCCCAACTTCAGAACTCAATATACAATATTGACGTTGCAACTCTGCCATGAACCTCAACGCAGAATCATCTAACCTTCAGAAAGCAGAAGTGTTTCACATGCTGGCCTTCAAAGGAACCTTACAACAGATCCACCACCGTCTTTGTTCACCCTGTCACCTGTATACTGTGTCCCTGTCTTTGTTCACTCCCTCACCTGTTCACCGTGTCCCCTGTATACTATGTCCCTGTCTTCGTTCACCCTCTCACCTGTTCACCCTGTCACCTGTGTTTCGACCAGGCTCTGGAATCATCCTAACAAAGATGGGAGTCCACACATGACCCAATGAGAAGGGGATTTATTTATTAGAACATGCAGTCTGATTGGTCAGTGGTGAGCATACAACAAAACATAGCAACACTGCACCTTCACCCTGTCACCTGCTGTCTCCCCCTAATACACCCTGTCACCTGTTTAGATATATCCTGTCTCCCCCTAATACACCCTGTCACCTGTTTAGATATATCCTGTCTTCCCCTAATACACCCCCGTCACCTGTTTAGATATATCCTGTCTCCCTCTTCATTCACCCTGTCACCTGTTTATATATACCCTGTCTCTGTATTTACTCACTCTGTCACCTGTATGCTAGGTACAACACCTGATCAGCTGATGGAGTACACCTTTAGAGAGTGAAATCCGACTGCAAGAACTAGATTCAATTTGGAACCAGGCAGGAATTGCCAGGGTGGATGTATCATATAGCCAATATAATAGGCTTTTGATGTTTGCAGCCCAGTAGAATATCGGTATCGGAATATTGGTAGAGCCATTCCACCATTCACCTTAGGCCTTTGTAAAAATACTTTCCTGATCCGAGGAGTTTTTCGGTTCCAAATAAATGATGAAATAAGACTGTCTAACTTTTTGAAGAAGTCTTTCGTGAGGAAGTAAGGAATACACTGAAATAAATATAAGAATTTTGGAAGGATGTTCATTTTAACTGTATTGATTCGTCCGGCTAGTGGGGGCAGGCATAGTAGACCAACGGCCCGAGAATCTACCAAATTCTTATTATCGAGTATTGAGAATATGTGGGATTGATGAGAGAGGATCAGATATGTAAAGAAGGACATCATAATGAAAGTAACAAAAGACTCATCGGACAAAAGGAGTGAGTTAAGTCTCCATCTGAATGTACTTGATCTGCGGTTGGGGAATATCGATCTCAGTGTTAAAGGGGAATGGTCAGATATAACTATACTATTATAATCACACAACCAAAGGGAGTAAGGTCTTGTCCAAGAAAAAATAATCTATGCGTGAAAAAGTATGATGGACAGGTGAAAAGAAAGAATATTCTCTCTTATTAGGGTACAGAAATCGCCATGGGTCAGATATCGCACAGGACTCCAAAAAACTCTTTATGCACTAAGCTGATTTAGGGGTTATTCTATTAATAAGATCTGTCCAATAAAGGGTTAATTACGTAATTAAAATCGCCAGATAAGATCAGTTGGTGGGTGTCTAAGTGTGGTATAGTTGACAGAAATGTGTTCATAAAGGTAAGATCATCCCAGTTTGGGGCATAAACACAAGCAAGTGTCACAGATACGTTATGAAGTTTACCAACCACGATAATAAAGCGTCCATTAGGATCCCAAATGGTTTCAGACGCCACAAATGGTATCGATTTAGGAATCCAGATTGCAGCCCCCCTGGTGTTACTCTGAAAGCGTAAGGGCTGGCTTAAAAGCAAGGGTTGGCTTGGGCAGGTACACCCAGGTATACCTGCCCAAGCCAACCCCTCCTCAGGCCAATGTCTGAGCTACGCATATGCGTCTCAGTAAGGAAGGCTATGTCTGTTTTTAAATGCCTAAGATGGGCAAGTACCCTAGTACGTTTAATAGGATGATTTAGTCCCTTCACATTCCAGTTAGTTGACTGCCAACTCTCCCAAGAGGGTGTGCCTGAATTAACCATGGCTGTCTAAGTACATGATATTAAACAATAACATTGTGTCTATCAAGGAGAATAACAGGTGGACTCTGTGACCCTGGACAACACAGAGAAAACCAAAACACAACTTTCACCCCCCGCTCCGCAGCCCAGATGCACTACCTTGGGTCTCTAGCTAAAACTTTACCAACCCAAAGCAAAATATTAAGTAGTGCAAAATACCATGTGCAATAGAAATAGCATGGTAGTATATACATATATATATATATATATATATATATATATATATATATATATACAGTAGGTACAATAACAATTTGTAAGGAGAACGACATAAGATACACATAACTAATGTTATTAAATAACACAAAAGGCTACCCAACATAGAAGGTGCAACATACCAGGTGAGTGTGACAGAAGGAGAACAAACTCAAATAAACCCTGGATGGTACTAAATCATACTGCCTTAAACAAAGTAGCCTATATTGTTTGATCAAATACAAAATTCAGTAAAAATTCAGTTAAGTATTTATAGAATTGTGAAGTGTATTTATAATAAAGAGGAAAACAAATAAGTAAGCAAATAAAAAATAAAAAATGCATTTTCAATCAACCTTATTTCAGTCCATTGGTGGATGAGAGCGGCCTGCAACATATAACTGCGTGGTTCCACCTAGTGGACACCGCTACACGTAGGCCGGAACCACACGTGACCATAGAACCTCCAAATAACTCTACTTAACAATTACGCAACAGCAGGCACCAGCGTAATTTTTCCACATTCTCACAATTTAAATGTTGATATATTTAAATGTCTAAGAGTCAACGTTCAAAAATATTGAAATGCTTAAACCACAAGAACTTACACAAGCAAGCTATTGCATTGGTCTCGAACAATCATTAGCTGATATCTGGTCACAGATATAATGTTATAATAGCTGGAATAAGCGGAGGCCAAATTTGACGTCTGGAATATTTTGATGAAGCGGCATCACGTCCGCGAAAGCAGCTCGCTTCTTGGTGAACTCTGGAGCAAAATCGTGAAAAATGTACACGCGTTTATCCTTGTAAAATAGCTGCTTCTTCTGCTACTAGAAAGGCGAAGGATGCGATCCTTGACGTCTCCATGATGCATTCGAATTACAAATTCTTCGTCTCCTTCTCTGGGTTTGGGTGCCAGTGTGCAAAGTGGAATATCCTCGAGCTCCAGGATCTCCTTCAGCACCGTCGCGCAGAACTGCCGCGGGTTATTTCCTTCTTCACCTTCCTCAATACCAACTAGGCGGACGTTCATGGCGACTACTACGGCCCTCCAACGAGACACCTCCGACCTTTCACTGTAGCTTCGAGGGCCATGACCGAGAGCTGACGGTAGCTCTTGACGGATGAAAACTATTTGTGCGGCCGTCTGAGTGGCCATTTTGTGCTCAAATATGCAATCGTCGTCATAATCTTCTCCACTGAATCCGGGAAGAGTGCCTAAACTACGCCAGGTGCTTCTTTGCTAGCAGCAACGCTAGCTTGACCTTTTAGCTGTTTTTGCTCTTGTCGCGATTAGCCAATTCTAAAAAAAGATTGGGCTACCTTTAACGTTCTCTCTTCGCCCAAATTACTAGACCAACGTAGCTACCACCCCAAAAAAAACGTATACAAGTATTTTCTTGGTGTATTACACACTAAAATGACTAAATCAATTCAAGTTGCCTGCAGAGCTTCGGACTTCGCAGCCTCACATCTTGAACGTCAACCGGAAGTCAGGACACTTGATTGTTTAACGGGAGAGGAGAGCCCAAGGACATAAAAGACACACACACACACACACACACCCACACACACACACAAACCATCGCTTTACGGGCTACCCTCTCTGGTCCACACACTGCCCTGGACCGTTGGGTCAGAGGTTGTTTTGTGAACGATAGCCTTCTCCGCCAGCATTCCTTCACATGGTCGGAGTACCCTAGAGCAAGGCACTATATGCCTTCCGCAATACCCCCCCCCCCCCACACACACACACACACACACACACACACACACACACACACACAGCCCTCTCTAAATCTCAATTACAAAGGTCGCGTCAGAGACCAGTATGTTCGCTATGCTGCGTGTGAGAGTGAGTGAGAGAGTGTGTGTGTGTGCGTGCGTGTGTGTGTGTGGTGTGTGTGTGTGTGAACCTGTCACAGACCAGAATAGCCCTAAGGGTATCACGTGGGTCTACGGCAGCCGCTGCGCTTCTTTTAAATCAGTTGAGTTATTCTTACAGCGAGTCCTTGAGGACGTTATGAATCACATGCGACACAACAAGAGTCCAAATCACAAAACGTTGGAGATATAGAAACTTTGTTGTGCTTTTTGCAATGCAATGCAAAGCGTCTTTGAGTACCTTAAAAGCGTATAACAGTATAATACGTATCCTTATAGTTATTATTATTTTGAATTATTATTGTTGTTTAGTTATTGTTGCGCAGAAACGAACTGGTTCATTGATGTCCGACAGACACTCGCATGCAAAGTCGCTCAAAATGACTCACCGTTCAACTGAAGCTCCGGTCCGGTAGAAGAGGCGGTCCTCCGACCTCCGAACGGTTCTGGTTCTGGTTCTGTGGTGATGATTTGATCCTGAACCTCAAGCCTCAGGTTTACACCAACGACGCGGCGGTTTGTCGCCTTAATAATGTGGTGTGGTATAGTGACACCCCTGTGGACCACCTCCACGGACAGGAGGGAGAGAGAGACACGGGAGAAGGGCCAGAGAGACACGGGAGAAGGGCCAGCCATACCAGGGCCGAATATGGGCTAAATATAGCGGCCAGTGAGGGTCCCACACAGACCCCACTGCCCCCCGGACGGACCTATTGGGTAACCCTTAGGGACGTCTTGCTATGTACAACCAACAAAAACGCATTTAACAATTGGCTATTGTTTGTTTATTATGTGCATTGAAAGTGCGTCATACATTTGGTAGAACTAAAAACAACCGTTTGTTTCTTTGTATTTAAAATACAAATGTAACTTCAGCCAACGGGGTTTTGTCAACCTTGTTATTTAATACTATATCATACACTTTATCATCTAACTTTGATACGGTTATTCTTACTCTTATTTGAGCATCTGTAGAGTGCATTTGTGAGCGGCCTGTGTTCTGGTGACTCTGGGGAGTGAAGGTACTGTAACACACCACCAGGGGGCGACACTGTATCACGTTCCGGTTTATCGTTTCTTTATCTACACACCTCACCTCATCTTCACTTTCACACCTTAAATAATCGCTTATTTTACCGTTTTATCTATTTTACTTTGAAATGTTTTACATTTAAGAAAAATAGGGGGGGGGGGACTATTCTCTTCTCAAATTTTAAGTCAACAACCCCAACCAGCGGATATAAAAGATAGACTGAAACACTGTCTCAGTGAAACAGGATATTGGATGTGATCAGTGTGTATTGATCCTTACGGAGGAGAGAGTAAGTAGGCTGGGAGGTAGAAAGCCCCAGAAAAGGCTGTTCAACCCTGTTCAGCCCAGGGCTCCTTGGTGGATTGCTGCTCCATTTTATCCCAGGAATTATGGAAAAACTGGGTTTGCAGAGCAAAAAGAAAGTGGCAATAGCACACGGAGCAGCAGACCTGGGTGGGAACAGGCTCTCCTCATACCAGGCCTCCCTCAGGTCCTCCTGGGTGGGAACAGGCTCTCCTCATACCAGGCCTCCCTCAGGTCCTCCTGGGTGGGAACAGGCTCTCCTCATACCAGGCCTCCCTCAGGTCCTCCTGACTACACCTGGGGAGGACGGAGCAGGGGACAGAGAGAGGACCAGCGTCACCCTGGGCCCAGGCATCAGCACTCGGAGTGCCACTCCCAAGGTCCACCTGGGTCTCCCGGGGGGGGGCTCACACTCCCCCGACCCGCCAGCAGCGCGTGTGGACAGGCCGCATCGTTGGGTGAAGCAGCTTCCAGGTGGATGACCAAGAACAAAGCCACACTTCTTCTCATTCCTCTCCTCCTCCTCCTCCTCCTCCTCCTCCTCCTCCTCCTACTTATCCTTCTTCTTATTCCTTATCGAGTTAACGGAGAGGGGGGGGGGGGGTGTTCCCAGAGAGAGAGAGAGAGAGAGAGAGAGAGAGAGACAGAGACAGAGACAGAGAGAGAGAGAGAGAGAGAGAGAGAGAGAGAGAGAGAGACTAAGTGAGTGGGTGATACGAGGACAGCTCCGTCACCTTCCTCAGCGGTAGGTAGCAGCTAGCTGACGACCGAGGCGAGGCTGGGACAGGTGTTGGCGTCACCGCGGGACCCGCTGGGACGACCCGGCGGGCGCCAGGGACGCGGCGGCGAGTCCAGCGGGAGCATTGTGTTGCTGACAGCACGACCTTCCCCCTCCCCCCCCCTGACGGCGTCCACCTCCTGCTCACTGATTCATGACTTTAATAACAGCTTCCCGGAACCTTCTACTGCTCACCAATTCACTTGGCTTCTCACTGAGAGACAGAGACAGAGAGGGGGAGAGAGAGAGGGGGAGAGAGAGAGAGAGAGAGAGAGAGAGACAGAGAGACATAGAGAGACATAGAGAGAGAGAGAGACAGAGACAGAGAGAGAAGGATCCGATACTATTTGAAGTTTCTGGTATTGATTGATCTCATATTGATCTCACACAAGAGGAGCGTTGGCGTTAGCTCCAGTGTATCTTAGCCCTACTATTGACTCATTTAAACCGAACAGAGACCAAACGGCTGGGTCTTAAAGCGAGGTTGACTCAGGCGGAGGCCAGAGCAGAGGAAGGCAGTGAGGGAGGTGAACCCTCAGCCCTGGACTGATTGACTGTGGATTGCACAAGGGCACCGTGGCATTCCCGGAAACATTCCCAGCAGAGATCAATATGAAATCAATCAATAACAGGACGGAACATCAAATAGTATTGGATCTCTCTCTCTCTCTCTCTCTCTCTCCCACACTGTCTGTCTCTCTCCTACTCTCTCTCTCTGTCTCTCTCACACTCTCTCTCTCTCTGGTGGGGGGCATGGCTGGAGGGGGAGGAGGAGAGGAGGGCGGGGCTGCACCGCGGGGGATGGATACCACATACCCTGTCGCCCTGCACTGCCACTGTGTGACACACACACACACAAACACACACACATTCACTTATGTACACATGCACACACACACACACACACACACATTCACTTATGTAAATATGCACACACATTCACTTGTGTACACATGCACACACTCATATACTAGAATATGTGTGTGTGTCTCTCTCTCTCTCTCAAACACAGACTCACATGCATAAACTTATGCATTCATTTATGTACACATACTCACACACTCACAAATGTGCACACACACACAGACAAACACACTGTCATTGTGTGTCATTGTGTGTGTGTGGTTGGTGGCTGGTTTAAGCAGCCTCATCTGGCCTGAGTTGGACTGATTGGCAGGTGAGGTGGCACACCTGTGGGCCCTTGTTAATCAAGACCCACAGGTGTCCTCGTCTTCGGAAGGAGCCCTCAGGAAGCCATGTTAATGGCTAGTGGCAGCGTCGTCTGCTACAGTCTTTAGTTAGTAGTTTCATTTAGACCAGTGGCTCTCAAACTATCATTAACAAATGTTCCCCTTCCAACGGAATTGTTTTGGACCAAGTGCCCTGTGTTCACCAGCAACAAACCTTTTTGTGAGGGGAAATGTAAATGTAGGAGCAGCATTTAAGTTTATTTTTGTTTCTATTGTCGATCTATTTGCAAGTTCTATTCATGCCTTTACTCTATTTCAGAAGAGAGCCTTCCTGAGGTGGTGAGGGCAGGGCTCAGGTTTGAGGTTGGAGGTACGGGGCGGGGAGGGGGGAGAGCAACCAGGCAGCAGCGCCGCCGCTATTCACCGCAGCCTCAGCCTCAGCCTCAGCCTCAGCCTCAGCCTCAGCGTAGAGATGATTGGAATCTGCTGGCGTGAAGGCAGGATGAAGGATTGATGGTCATTATGTTTTCGTATATTCTTTTCATTTTTTGCAATAAACTTTAAGATCAGGAACTCACAACGACCATTGGATTCTTTTTTTTTACCAAAACGAAAATGTACACCTTGTAAGTCGCTTTGGATAAAGCGACTGCCAAATGCCCTAAATGTAAATGAGTCAAACAAACAGCTTCCCAGCCCTAAGCTCTCGTATGTGGCCAACTAAAGGAGTTTATAAGAAATAGGAGTTTTGACCACTACAACAAACAAGTGAATAGAAATGTGTAATAATACTTAATACTTAATACTTAATATTTGCTACTTGCTGGGTGTTCAAATACTGAAAAACAACACGGGGCTTCGCTTATGATTTCTGTCATTCATTGGAGAGACTTTCAGGACGTGTATGACAGTATAATAGTGAGATAGTGATATGATAGTATTTCCCCTTGCGGCGCTTCAACGTACCCCCATGTGGGAACCACTGATTTAGACTAGATTGACCGATAACGGGTCAATCAAGGGTCAAGGAGCAGGTAGGGGTTAGACAGTACAGAGACGGGTCATTAAGGAGCAGGTAGGGGTTAGACAGTACAGAGACAGGTCATTAAGGAGCAGGTAGGGGTTAGACAGTACAGAGACGGGTCATTAAGGAACAGGTAGGGGTTAGACGGTACAGAGACGGGTCATTAAGGAGCAGGTAGGGGTTAGACGGTACAGAGACAGGTCATTAAGGAGCAGGTAGGGGTTAGAGAGTACAGAGACAGGTCATTAAGGAGCAGGTAGGGGTTAGACAGTACAGAGACAGGTCATTAAGGAGCAGGTAGGGGTTAGACAGTACAGAGACGGGTCATTAAGGAACAGGTAGAGGTTAGACAGTACAGAGACAGGTCATTAAGGAGCAGGTAGGAGTTAGACAGTACAGAGACAGGTCATTAAGGAGCAGATAGGGGTTAGACAGTACAGAGACAGGTCATTAAGGAGCAGGTAGGGGTTAGACAGTACAGAGACGGGTCATTAAGGAGCAGGTAGGGGTTAGACAGTACAAAGACGGGTCATTAAGGAGCAGGTAGGGGTTAGACAGTACAGAGACAGGTCATTAAGGAGCAGGTAGGGGTTAGACAGTACAGAGACGGGTCATTAAGGAACAGGTAGGGGTTAGACAGTACAGAGACAGGTCATTAAGGAGCAGTTAGGGGTTAGACGGTACAGAGACGGGTCATTAAGGAGCAGGTAGGGGTTAGACAGTACAGAGACGGGTCATTAAGGAGAGGTAAGGGTTGGAGGTCATTAAGGAAAAGGTAGGGTTTGGCAATACAGAGACAGGAGGCCAGCAACAAGGGACAGTGGAGGAAGAGGCTACACCCTCAGAGGTCCTCCTATGCGTGGCCAGTCCCGACAAAGGAGCCAGATCCTCTCTGATCCGTTCTGACGGCACCTCCCCACCCACCCCCCCCCCCCCCCACGCCACGCAGTTGGTGAAGGGGGGGGGGGGCTCTTGGCAGGAAGAGGGGGAGTAAAGATGAGCAGAGGAGGAGAAAACGCTATTTCAGGGGTTTCTTACCTGTCAGATTGATGCGCTCTC
>CM051016.1:26366000-26381000 GCA_027704905.1 Muraenolepis orangiensis
TAGTCAGTCTATAGCTGAGTTAGTCAGCAGGCTAGTCAGTCTATAGCTGAGTTAGTCAGCAGGCTAGTCAGTCTATAGCTGAGTTAGCCAGCAGGCTAGTCTGTCTATAGCTGAGTTAGTCAGCAGGCTAGTCGGTCTGTAGCTGAGTTAGTCAGCAGGCTAGTCAGTCTATAGCTGAGTTAGTCAGCAGGCTAGTCTGTCTATAGCTGAGTTAGTCAGCAGGCTAGTCTGTCTATAGCTGAGTTAGCCAGCAGGCTAGTCGGTCTGTAGCTGAGTTAGTCAGCAGGCTAGTCTGTCTATAGCTGAGTTAGCCAGCAGGCTAGTCAGTCTGTTTCCATAGTTAGCCAGCAGGCTAGTAAGTCTATAGCCAAGTTAGCCAGCAGGCTAGTCGGTCATTAGCCGACAGTCCATATGAACACGCCCCCCTCTGGTCCTCCGTCCAATCACATCGGCCGTCCAATCGGAGTCCTCCGTCCAATCAGAGACCCTCGGATGCCTCTTTCTCGGAGTCGGGTGACACGGGCCTGGAGACGGTGAAGATGTCCTGCCGTTTGACCCTGACTCTGGGTGTAGCTGGTCGGGGAGGTCCCCCCTGGGGGGAGGGCTCCTTTCCTTGGGTCTCCTCCCCCCTCCTCCCCCGGGTCTCCTCTCCCCCCGACAGCAGGCCGATGATCCGGGCCACCTGGCCCTCCAGTGCCCCCAGCCTCCCCCCCAGCGTCCGGATGTCCCCCCTCAGCTCCAGACGCGTCTCCTGCAGGGCGGCCTGCAGCAGCGCCTGCTCGGGGCCCGCGGGGCCGAAGGAGGCCCCTCCTCCCCCAGTCGGGAGGAGGGGGAGGAGGGGGCTGTGGAGGAGGAGAGGGGTGCCCCCTGCGCGGTCGATACGCAGCTCGCTCTGCGTGATGCCGCTGTCGCAGGAGTCCGTCTTGCGGAGCGGGTTGTCGGCCGGCACGCCCTCCTCCTCCGGGTCCCTCCCCCCTTCCCCCGCCTCCCCCCGGGACAGCATCTCCACGGAGACGGCCTTGGGGACCAGGGCGTTGTTGTTGTTGAGCCCCTCCCTCCCGAGTGTCTGGGGCGGCGGCACCGCGCTGTTGTTCCTCAGCCTCATCCAGCCTCTTGCGGCGGGCTTGGAGGGCGCCGGGGGGGGGCTCCCGGCCCCGGTCCGAGGTCCAAGGGCCCGGGTCCCGTCTCCACCGGCGAGCGTTGCCGCCGGGCTGGGCTGCATCTCCATGATGTCACAGTTGTTTTGCTTGGCGGCGGCGTAGCTCTGCATGGGCGTCACCTGGGACACGGTGAGCACACTGCTGCCCGACGGGCCGCCGTTCTGCTGCAGCGAGGAGTGGGAGAGGTGGGGGGGGGAGGGCCGCTGCAGGGCGAGGGGGAGGGAGTGCTGCAGGACGGAGTGGCCCAGCTGGAGGCTGTGGGGGTGGAGGTGCTGGTGGTGCTGGTGGTGCTGACGGTTCTTCTCCGGGTCCGCCTGGGAGGAGCCCGAGGGGCCCTGGGTCCGCAGCTCCTTCTGCTGCTTGAACTTCTGGAAGAGCTTGCGGACCGGGTGGTCCTGGGGGATGGTCAGCTGGACCTCGTTCCTCGCCCGCTGACGCTCCTCCTCCTCCTTCTTCACCTCGCTGATCTTACGGAAGATGATCTGAGAGAGAGACAGAGAGAGAGACAGACCTGTTACGGTGAGCTGTTATAATGGTGAGCTGTTGTTAAGGTAACATGGTGTTACAGTAACCTGTTGTTAAGGTGACCTGTTGTTGCGGTGACCTGTTGTTACGGTGACCTGTTGTTACGGTAACATGGTGTTACAGTAACCTGTTCTTAAGGTGACCTGTTGTTGCGGTGACCTGTTGTTACGGTAACATGGTGTTATGGTAACCTGTTGTTACGGTGACCTGTTCTTACGGTGACCTGTTGTTGCGGTGACCTGTTGTTATGGTAACATGGTGTTATGGTAACCTGTTGTTACGGTGACCTGTTCTTCCGGTGACCTGTTGTTACGGTGACCTGTTGTTGCGGTGACCTGTTGTTACGGTGACTTGTTGTTAAGGTAACATGGTGTTATGGTAACCTGTTGTTGCGGTGACCTGTTGTTGCGGTGACCTGTTGTTGCGGTAACCTGTTGTTACGGTGACCTGTTGTTGCGGTGACTTGTTGTTAAGGTAACATGGTGTTATGGTAACCTGTTGTTGCGGTGACCTGTTGTTGCGGTGACCTGTTGTTGCGGTGACCTGTTGTTACGGTGACTTGTTGTTAAGGTAACATGGTGTTATGGTAACCTGTTGTTGCGGTGACCTGTTGTTGCGGTAACCTGTTCTTATGGTGACCTGTTGTTACGGTGACCTGTTGTTGCGGTGACCTGTTGTTACGGTGACCTGTTGTTGCGGTGACCTGTTGTTACGGTGACTTGTTGTTAAGGTAACATGGTGTTATGGTAACCTGTTGTTGCGGTGACCTGTTGTTACGGTGACCTGTTGTTGCGGTGACCTGTTGTTGCGGTGACCTGTTGTTATGGTGACCTGTTGTTGCAGTGACCTGTTGTTGCGGTGACCTGTTGTTGCGGTGACCTGTTGTTGCGGTGACCTGTTGTTACGGTGACCTGTTGTTGCGGTGACCTGTTGTTGCGGTGACCTGTTATGGTAACATGGTGTTATGGTAACCTGTTGTTGCGGTGACCTGTTGTTGCGGTGACCTGTTGTTACGGTGACTTGTTGTTGCGGTGACCTGTTGTTGCGGTGACCTGTTGTTGCGGTGACCTGTTCTTACGGTGACCTGTTGTTGCGGTGACCTGTTGTTGCGGTGACCTGTTGTTGCGGTGACCTGTTGTTGTGGTGACCTGTTGTTACGGTGACCTGTTGTTGCGGTGACCTGTTGTTGCGGTGACCTGTTGTTACGGTGACTTGTTGTTATGGTGACCTGTTGTTGCGGTAACCTGTTGTTGCGGTAACCTGTTCTTATGGTGACCTGTTGTTACGGTGACCTGTTGTTGCGGTGACCTGTTGTTACGGTGACCTGTTGTTACGGTGACCTGTGTTGCGGTGACCTGTTGTTACGGTGACTTGGCGGCAGTCTAGCTCAGGAGGGCGGCAGTCTAGCTCAGGAGGTAGAGCGGTCGCCTCACAACCGGAAGGTTGCTGGTTCGATCCCCGGCTCCTCCTAGCAAAAACTGTCGAGGTGTCCTTGAGGAAGACCCTAACCCTAACTGCTCCCCGGGCGCTGTATGAATAGCTGCCCACTGCTCCTAATACTAGGATGGGTTAAATGCAGAGAACACGTTTCACTGTATGTCTTCATGTATGTGACCAATAAAGAGGATTCAATCCTCACGATTTGTTGATTTGTTGTTGGTGTTATGGTAACCTGTTGTTGCGGTGACCTGTTGTTACGGTGACCTGTTGTTGCGGTGACCTGTTGTTGCGGTCACCTGTTATGGTAACATGGTGTTATGGTAACCTGTTGTTGCGGAGACCTGTTGTTACGGTGACCTGTTGTTACGGTGACCTGTTGTTGCGGTGACCTGTTGTTGCGATGACCTGTTGTTACGGTGACCTGTTGTTGCGGTGACCTGTTGTTACGGTGACCTGTTGTTGCGGTGACCTGTTCTGGGACTTGAGTCTTGATGGGTCTTTGGCAAGAAAACAGAAGCGTAGACAATCGAGGACCATCTGCCAGGAAACACATCGGGAGGTCATTCGAGTGTCACTCATCCCTCCGGGTGGTTTGTTGTTTTCAGTGTTTCCAATGAGAGCTCGGTGGTCGTACATTGTACCTTTCCTCCGACGCCTCCAATGGTGTATTTAATTATTAACACACGCCTTTTTTGCAGGCTCTCGTGCCCATGTGGACGTGAGAGGGAAGAGAGAGAAGGACACTTGGCCAGGAGGTGGCGCTCTGTAGTATCTTCCGGTGAAGGACCACCGGTAGGCTAGGAGAGAGCGAGAGCGAGAGCGAGAGAGAGAGAGAGAGAGAGAGAGAGAGAGCGAGAGCGAGAGAGAGAGAGAGAGAGAGAGCCGGGGCGGGGCCGGTCTTTGGCGTGAGAAGCCGGAGTCGAGAGTGGAAACTTGCTTAATTGGCAAAAAAAATAAAAAATCCCAGGCGGCAGTTTTTTCTTCTTCTGAGAGATGCTCGTTAAAGACCTTGCGCCAAAGAGTTCAGCTGCCACTCTTGGCGTCTAAAATTGGCCCGAGTACGGGGTAGGAAGAAGAGGAGGAGGAGGAGGAGGAAGAGGAGGAGGAGGAGGAGGAGGAGGAGGAGGAGGAGGAGGAGGAGGAGGGGAAGGAGGAGGAGGAGCAGGCACTGAAACTCTTCCTTTTCTAGATGAATCCACGGAGTTGGCTTCAAGTGGCCTGACTCACATTCGCCCCTCGCCCGGCGGACCCCATTGTTCCTCTTCTCCTTCCGTGGCTCGTGGGCCCTAGTTTACACTAGTGGGCCCCCCCCCCCCCACAGTACCGATTCAGGCACATGCCCGGAGACGGGGGGCACATGCCCGGAGACGGGGGCACATGCCCGGAGAAGGGGGGCACATGCCCGGAGACGGGGGCACATGCCCGGAGAAGGGGGGCACATGCCCGGAGACGGGGGCACATGCCCGGAGACGGGGGGCACATGCCCGGAGACGGGGGGCACATGCCCGGAGACGGGGGGCACATGCCCAGAGAAGGGGGGGGCAAGAGGCCGGTTACCACACATGGTCCCAGACACACCACGTCCATGATCCCATGATCATTCAGGGAGAACAAGGGATCTTGCTTCAAGAAGACACTCATTCATCTGTTGAAAAGCGTTCCAGGCAGGGTTTTTTTTCTTTTTTTGTGAATCGAAATGTCTCAAATAAATAACCATAACAATCGCCCCTCCATCCAACGATGCTTGAAATCGGTTTGAGCGTGGGGGGGAGGCGTGGGGGGGAGGCGGGGGGGGAGGCGTGGGGGGGGAGGCGTGGGGGGGAGGCGTGGGGGAGGCGGGGGGGGGGAGGCGTGGGGGGGGGGCGTGGGGGGGGGGAGGCGTGGGGGGGGGGGCGTGGGGGGGAGGCATGGGGGGGAGGCGTGGGGGGGAGGCGTGCCGGGTTTATAAATCTTTACTGAGGGCAGGACGGCTGGCAGGAAGAGAGAGGGTTGATAATGGAGGGAGGCTCAGACATACACTTGGAAAGGGCTTGCCAAGTGGAGCGGTTTCCCATGTCTGAGGGTAGTTCTCTGGGACTTCCAGCTCTGGGTTCCTCATGGCAGTTAATGACGTCATTTCTGTCTCATAATTAAACGTGTCAGATCTTCGTCTGCGGACGTCGCTTCTTGTCCGTCTGCCGTCCCTGAACCGCTCTTATGGGTTAAAGCTCTGCAGCTGACATGTGGAATTCATTCTGTCATCTTGAGATATTTAGCCCAAGATCCAGTGTCCAGGTTTGGATTAGAAGGCTAAATGGTTTAGCCGTAAGACATTAATCACATATTGGATTTTGGTTTGGTCATTAAGGAGCGGTTAGCGGTAAGACGGTACAGAAGCGGGTCATTAAGGAGCAGGTTGGGGCTAGACAGTACAGAGACATGTCATTAAGGAGCGGTTAGACAGTACAGAGACAGGTCATTAAGGAGCAGGTAGGGGTTAGACAGTACAGAGACAGGTCATTAAGGAGCAGGTAGGGGTTAGACAGTACAGAGACAGGTCATTAAGGAGCAGGTAGGGGTTAGACAGTACAGAGACAGGTCATTAAGGAGCAGGTAGGGGTTAGACAGTACAGAGACAGGTCATTAAGGAGCAGGTAGGGGTTAGACAGTACAGAGACAGGTCATTAAGGAGCAGGTAGGGGTTAGACAGTACAGAGACAGGTCATTAAGGAGCAGGTAGGGGTTAGACAGTACAGAGACAGGTCATTAAGGAGCAGGTAGGGGTTAGACAGTACAGAGACAGGTCATTAAGGAGCGGTTAGACAGTACAGAGACGGTCATTAAGGAGCAGGTAGGGGTTAGACAGTACAGAGACAGGTCATTAAGGAGCAGGTAGAGGTTAGACAGTACAGAGACAGGTCATTAAGGAGCAGGTAGGGGTTAGACAGTACAGAGACAGGTCATTAAGGAGCAGGTAGGGGTTAGACAGTACAGAGACAGGTCATTAAGAGCAGGTAGGGTTAGACAGTACAGAAACGCATTAAGCTCTTAGTAAAACACCAGTCAACGCCCAAGAGCTGATACAGGTGAACACACGGACCCACACATGAAGACCATCTATTATTCAGACGGTTCCTGCGAGAGGATGAACTGGTGGTCTACAACCACAGGAGAAAGCACACATATGGCCTCTAGCATCCCCGCCACCACCAGAACCATTCAGAACCATACAGAACCACAACAAACCACACAGAACCATACAGAACCATAACCATACAGAACCATAAGATACCATACAGAACCAGAACCATACAGAACCATACGATACCATACAGAACCAGAACCATACAGAACCATAAGATACCATACAGAACCATAACCATACAGAACCATACGATACCATACAGAACCAGAACTATGAACCATAAAGAAGTACACAGAACAATAAAGAAGCGCACTGAACCTTTTCATCCAGAGAGAACAGAGAGTATTAATATCTGGAGATTGCCTTCATATTTCATATTTCATATTCCTCCAGACCTCCTTGGGCCTGAGAAGGATCCTTGGTGACTGATGGCATGAATACATTCTGCCCTTGTAAATATATTAGATCTGAGAAATGTAATAAATATAGACAAATATGGCTATATACAGTATATATATCTATATATATCTATATATATATCTCTATCTATCTATAAGAAGGAGGATGGTTTCGGACGAGCCCCAGTGGAGCAGCAGACTCGTTGTGACAGAGGATGTTTTTGATGACTTTTGTGTAAAAGCAGGAACAATAAGGACCAGCTACACACACACACACACACACACACACACACACACACACACACACACACACACACACACACACACACACACACACACACACACACACACACACACACACACACACACACACACACACACACACACACACACACACACACACACACACACACACACACACACACACACACACTTCCATCTCAGCCTCCCACATGTGATTTAGGGAAGCCAATGGGACACCTCCGTCTATTTTGGGCGGCAGACTTCAGAGAGGTCTCGTTACCAAAGGCTCTCAGTCAGCAGCGATGAGACCTCAGGGGGGCCATGCCCTTCTCCTGGTCACCTCCACGCCCCCTGAACCCTAAACCCCTAAAGGGCTTCACAGGCCCACATTAAGCCACACCCCCTAACCCTTAAACCTCTAAAGGACTTAAACAGGCATTCTTTAAGACCCAGAGGGCAGAAACCCTGAGAAGGAACCCAGAAGAGAGGGATCCTCCTTCCAGGATGTGGAGGTGTGTGTCACCTCCACCCTTCCCCTCCCTCACCTCCACCCTCCTCCCCCACCCTCTCCCTGTCACCTCCACCCTCCTCCCCCACCCTCCCCCCACCCTCCTCCCACCCTCCCGTCACCTCCACCCTCCTCCCCCACCCTCTCCCTGTCACCTCCACCCTCCTCCCCCACCCTCTCCCTGTCACCTCCACCCTCCTCCCCCACCCTCTCCCTGTCACCTCCACCCTCCTCCCCCACCCTCTCCATGTCACCTCCACCCTCCTCCCCCACCCTCTCCCTGTCACCTCCACCCTCCTCCCCCACCCTCTCCCTGTCACCTCCACCCTCCTCCCCCACCCTCTCCCTGTCACCTCCACCCTCCTCCCCCACCCTCTCCCTGTCACCTCCACCCTCCTCCCCCACCCTCTCCCTGTCACCTCCACCCTCCTCCCCCACCCTCTCCCTGTCACCTCCACCCTCCTCCCCCACCCTCTCCCTGTCACCTCCACCCTCCTCCCCCACCCTCTCCCTGTCACCTCCACCCTCCTCCCCCACCCTCTCCATGTCACCTCCACCCTCCTCCCCCACCCTCTCCCTGTCACCTCCACCCTCCTCCCCCACCCTCTCCATGTCACCTCCACCCTCCTCCCCCACCCTCTCCCTGTCACCTCCACCCTCCTCCCCCACCCTCTCCATGTCACCTCCACCCTCCTCCCCCACCCTCTCCCTGTCACCTCCACCCTCCTCCCCCACCCTCTCCATGTCACCTCCACCCTCCTCCCCCACCCTCTCCCTGTCACCTCCACCCTCCTCCCCCACCCTCTCCATGTCACCTCCACCCTCCTCCCCCACCCTCTCCATGTCACCTCCACCCTCCTCCCCCACCCTCTCCCTGTCACCTCCACCCTCCTCCCCCACCCTCTCCATGTCACCTCCACCCTCCTCCCCCACCCTCTCCCTGTCACCTCCACCCCCGCCCAGCGAGAGATGCCCTTCTCCTGGAGGAGATCACCTCCACCACCACCTGATGTCTGCTCCCCAGTGTTTAAATATTGATGCCCTCCTCCAGGCCCACAGGCTGGGGGTCATGGGGCTGGGGGGGGCTGGGGGTCATGGGGCTGGGGGGTCATGGGGCTGGGGGGGGCTGGGGGCATGGGGCTGGGGGGGGCTGGGGGTCATGGGGCTGGGGGGGGCTGGGGGTCATGGGGCTGGGGGTCATGGGGCTGGGGGTCATGGGGGGGCTGGGGGGGGCTGGGGGTCATGGGGCTAAGGGGGGCTGGGGGTCATGGGGCTGGGGGGGGCTGGGGGTCATGGGGCTGGGGGTCATGGGGCTGAGGGGGGCTGGGGGTCATGGGGCTGGGGGGGGCTGGGGGTCATGGGCTGGGGGGGCTGGGGGTCATGGGGCTGAGGGGGGCTGGGGGTCATGGGGCTGGGGGGGGCTGGGGGTCATGGGGCTGGGGGGGAGACTGTTTACAGTAATGCCCCCACTTCACTGGGGGGTTAGTCAAGTCAAGTCCAGTTTATTGTCACTTCACAGTTTACACAAGTATAAAGCAGTGATGTGAGAATCTTATGTGCAAAACCAGACGACAGACAGCAGTTATAAAATAAGATAAAAAATAGATAAAATAGAATAAAAATAGAATAAAGTTAAAAAATTAAAATAAAAAATAAAAAATGAAGTATTAGTATTAGTATTAGTATAGTATAGTATTAGTATAGTATTAGTATAGTATTAGTATTGTATTAGTATTAGTATTAGTATAAGTATTAGTATTAGTATAGTATAGTATTAGTATTAGTATAGTATTAGTATAGTATTAGTATTAGTATTAGTATTAGTATTAGTATAGTATTAGTATAGTATTAGTATAGTATAGTATAGTATAGTATTAGTATAGTATTAGTATAGTATTAGTATAGTATAGTATTAGTATTAGTATAGTATTAGTATTAGTATAGTATTAGTATAGTATTAGTATTAGTATAGTATAGTATTAGTATAGTATTAGTATTAGTATAGTATTAGTATTAGTATAGTATAGTATTAGTATTAGTATAGTATTAGTAGTATAGTATAGTATTAGTATAGTATTAGTATAGTATTAGTATTAGTATAGTATTAGTATTAGTATAGTATTAGTATTAGTATAGTATTAGTATTAGTATAGTATTAGTATAGTATTAGTATAGTATTAGTATTAGTATTAGTATAGTATTAGTATTAGTATAGTATAGTATAGTATAGTATTAGTATTAGTATAGTATAGTATAGTATTAGTATTAGTATAGTATTAGTATTAGTATAGTATTAGTATAGTATAGTATTAGTATTAGTATAGTATTAGTATAGTATTAGTATAGTATTAGTATTAGTATAGTATTAGTATAGTATTAGTATAGTATTAGTATTAGTATAGTATTAGTATAGTATTAGTATTAGTATTAGTATTAGTATAGTATAGTATTAGTATAGTATTAGTATAGTATTAGTATAGTATTAGTATTAGTATTAGTATAGTATAGTATTAGTATAGTATTAGTATTAGTATAGTATTAGTATAGTATTAGTATAGTATTAGTATTAGTATTAGTATTAGTATAGTATTAGTATAGTATTAGTATTAGTATAGTATTAGTATTAGTATAGTATTAGTATTAGTATAGTATTAGTATAGTATTAGTATAGTATTAGTATTAGTATAGTATTAGTATAGTATTAGTATTAGTATAGTATAGTATAGTATTAGTATAGTATTAGTATAGTATTAGTATAGTATTAGTATTAGTATTAGTATAGTATTAGTATTAGTATAGTATTAGTATTAGTATAGTATTAGTATAGTATTAGTATTAGTATTAGTATTAGTATAGTATTAGTATTAGTATAGTATTAGTATTAGTATAGTATTAGTATAGTATTAGTATAGTATTAGTATTAGTATTAGTATAGTATTAGTATAGTATTAGTATTAGTATTAGTATTAGTATAGTATTAGTATTAGTATAGTATTAGTATTAGTATAGTATTAGTATAGTATTAGTATAGTATTAGTATTAGTATTAGTATAGTATTAGTATAGTATTAGTATTAGTATTAGTATAGTATTAGTATAGTATTAGTATTAGTATAGTATTAGTATTAGTATAGTATTAGTATTAGTATTAGTATAGTATAGTATAGTATTAGTATAGTATTAGTATAGTATTAGTATAGTATTAGTATTAGTATTAGTATAGTATTAGTATAGTATTAGTATAGTATTAGTATAGTATTATGGGATAGCAGAAGAGGAGGGGAGACGGATGCTGACAATTCTACCTAACAGTATATTACACTTATTATGGGAGAGAGAGACAGAGAGACAGAGAGGGAGAGAGAGAGAGAGAGAGAGAGACAGAGAGACAGAGAGGGAGAGAGAGACAGAGAGGGAGAGAGTAAAGGGTGGAGAGAGAGGACCTAGTGGGATTAAATAGAGGATAATTCACGATAGAGAGAATGACAGAGAGAGAGAGAGAGAGAGAGAGAGAGAGAGAGAGAGGGCTAGAGAGAGAGAGAGAGAGAGAGAGAGAGAGAGAGAGAGAGAGAGAGAGAGAGAGAGAGAGACCCCCACCCGGTGTTCCGGCTGCATCTTCAACAATAAATGTTGTCTCTCCCGTCAAACCCCTCAGTCTGTCTTCCTGCTTGAACCCGACAGCAGGGGGGGGGTGGGGGGGGGGGGGGGGGGGAGAGGACCAGACAGAGAGAGGAAGAAGAAGTGACACCCAGACACAAAAGGAGTGTCTCTCTCTCGCTGGAAGGAGAGAGAGAGAGAGAGAGAGAGAGAGAGAGAGAGAGAGAGAGAGAGAGAGAGAGAGAGAGAGGAGATAGAGAGAGAGAGAGAGAGAGAGAGAGAGAGAGAGAGAGAGAGAGAGCAGACAGATACACAGAGAGAGAGAGATGCAGATATAGAGAATGAAGAGAAGAGAGCCAGATAGACAGAGAGAGAATGTAGCAGAAAGAGCTCTCTCTCTCTCTCTCTCTCTCTCTCTCTCTATCTCCTCTCTCTCTCTCTCTCTCTCTCTCTCTCTCTCTCTCTCTCTCTCTCTCTCTCGCTCTCTCTCTCGCTCTCTCTCTCGCTCTCTCTCTCTCTCTCTCTCTCTCTCTCTCTCTCTCTCTCTCTCTCTCTCTCTCGCTCTCTCTCTTTCCAACTGACAAACGACAGACTGACCAACTGACAGACTTCAGGGAGTACAGAAGATGAACAACAACACTGCACACACCAGGCAAGGCTGTTAAATAAATGACAGTGTGAGAATGATTCCAGGGAGACATCCACCCTGCTGCTAGGGAGTCAGAAGTACATACAGAAGTCATTAGGCTGTACAGACACTGCATCTGGCAGGTAACTGACCTGGTCCTACAGCTGGAGATACCATCCTTTACTGTATCTCTACTGTATCTTTACTGTTTTCTACTGTTCTGTACTGTATCTCTTCTGTTTCTGACTGTTCTGTCCTGTATCTCTACTGTTTTCCCCTGTTCTGTCCTGTATCTCTTCTGTTTTTGACTGTTCTGTACTGTATCTCTACTGTTTTTGACTGTTCTGTACTGTATCTCTTCTGTTTTCTCCTGTTCTGTACTTAACTATTTTTTTCATCTGTTCTGTACTGTATCTCTACTCTTGTCACTGTATCTCTACTGTATCAGCCCAGTCCTCTAATGTATGTCTACTGTATCTCTACTCTCATCACTGTATATCTCCTATATCTACTGTATCTCTACTGTATCCCTACTCTATCTACTGTATTTCTATTGTATCTCTGATCTCCTCTACTGTTACGATACTGTTCTCTACTGTTAGGTGGAGATACAAGAGACTGTCCAGGGAGTTCAGTTTCTGAGGAAAGTACAATCTTGGATGCTGTGAGTGTGTGTGTGTGTGTGTGTGAATGTGTGTGTGCCGGTGTGTGAATGTGTGTGTGTGTGTGTGTGTGTGTGTGTGTGTGTGTGTGTGTGTGTCGGTGTGTGAATGTGTGTGTGTGTGTGTGTGTCGGTGTGTGAATGTGTGTGTGTGTGTGTGTGTGTGTGTGTGTGTGTGTGTGGGCGGTCTCAATACTATACTTGATTGCATTCTTTCCGAGGAATAACCCTCTACTCCATCACCGTCCTCCCCCCTCACCTCTTCTCCCCCTCCCCTCCTCCCCTCATCAACTCCTCCTCCCCCCCTTCTTTCCTCCCCCCTCCCTCCTTCTTTCCTCACTCCCTCTCTTCCTCCCCCCCCTCCCCTAGCCTCCCCTCCTCTAACCGTAACACTCTCAGCCTCTCCATCACAGTTCACAGATCAATTCATCACACACTGAGCGACGAGCGCTTAACGGCCCCAGCAGGAAGTGGCTGTGGACGGCGTTTCCTGTCGAGACGGGAGAGCGTTAGCATGCCGTGCTGCTCCGCTGCAGTCAGCAGGCGTCTAAAAATAACAACGATGGGGTTAGCGAGCGCTAGTTCTCTACTGTATCTCCACTGTATCTCTAATGTTATCTTCTGTTCTCTACTGTATCTCCACTGTACCTCTAATGTTAACCACTGTATCTCTAATGTTATCTTCTGTTCTCTACTGTATCTCCACTGTACCTCTAATGTTAACCACTGTATCTCTAATGTTATCTTCTGTTCTCTACTGTATCTCCACTGTTATCTTTTGTATCGCCACTGTATCTCTACTGTTATCTACTCTATCTATACGGTTGTTCTCTACTGTTTCTCTACTGCTCCCGGGTGTATATCGACTGTTCTCATTTGTATCTCTAATGTTCTCTACTGTATCTCCACTATATGTTTACGGTTCTCTACTGTATCTCCGCTGTTTTTTGATGTCTCTCCACTGTATCTCTATCATATCTCTACTGTATCTTCACTGTTTCTCTACTGTTCTCTATTGAAAGGGTTTGGGGCTTTTGGGAGTGAGAATTAAAGTACGAATACAACTTAAAGTTGTAACACACACACACACACACACACACACACACACACACACACACACACACACACACACACACACACACACACACACACACACACACACACACACACACACACACACACACACACACACACACACACACACACACACACACATTATTACTAGGATATGCATATGTAACACAACAAACCCATTAGAATCACACAGTAAAGTACAGCCATGATGCAAAAATGCATTAAAATGCATTAAAGTCATAATGCACGAAAAAACAATAACATGAAACATAACAAACAAAACCTCTCCCTTTCTCCCTCTATCTCTCTCTTCCTCCCTCTCGGCCCCTCTCTCTCTCCCTTGTCCTCCCTCTGTCCCTCTCTCTCTCTCTCTCCCTCCCTCTATCTCTCTCTTCCTCCCTCTCGGCCCTCTCTCTCTCCCTTGTCCTCCCTCTGTCCCTCTCTCTCTCTCTCTCCCTCCCTCTATCTCTCTCTTCCTCCCTCTCGGCCCCTCTCTCTCCCTTGTCCTCCCTCTGTCCCTCTCTCTCTCTCTCTCCCTCCCTCTATCTCTCTCTTCCTCCCTCTCGGCCCCTCTCTCTCTCCCTTGTCCTCCCTCTGTCCCTCTCTCTCTCTCTCCCTCCCTCTATCTCTCTCTCCTCCCTCTCGGTCCCAGTCTCTCTCTCTCCCTCTCTCCCTCCCTCTCGGTCTCTCTCTCTCTCCCTTGTCCTCCCTCGGTCCCTCTCTCTCTCTCTCTCTCTCTCTCTCTCTCTCTCTCTCTCTCTCCAACCCTTTCCTCTCTCTCGCACTCTCTCTCCCCACCTCCCCTCTCTGTCTCTCTCTTGGCCCAGGAAGAGAGGGGGGGTGGTCTGTCTCTCACCCACCTAGGGGAGGGGTCTCCCCCTCTCACTATCACCATGGAGACGGGAGACTTGCAGGCACACTGACACACACACACTCAAAATGAACTCAAATTGTTTGTGTGTCTTCTGTCTAGGAGCTATCTTGTCCTCGCTAATGCAGTTCAGTCAGAATGGACATAGACACGCTGTGTGTGTGCATGTGTGTGTGTGTGTGTGAGTATGTGTGTGTGTGTGTGTGTGTGTGTGTGTGAGTATGTGTGTGTGTGTGTGTGTGAGTATGTGTGTGTGTGTGTGTGTGTGTGTGTGTGGAGCTATAAAGTGGGTCATTTTTCCCTTTTAACTTAAGCAGTTTATTATTTATCAGATAACGAGGAATGGATGAAGAGTTCCTCTCTCGCTCTCTCTCTCTCTCTCTCTCTCTCTCTCTCTCTCTCTCTCTCTCTCTCTCTCTCTCTCTCTCTCTCTCTCTCTCTCTCTCTCTCTCTCTCTCGTCTCTCTCTCTCTCTCTCTATTTCTTTCTCTTTTCATTACATCATGCTCCACCAGCCTCAACACACACACACACACACACACACACACACACACACACACACACACACACACACACACACACACACACACACACACACACACACACACACACACACACACACACACACACACACACACACACACACCACACTGCACAATAAAAGTATGAACGTGTTTCATGTGTGTTATTAGAACATCTATGATACATACAGAGCTTTATTCTGTTAGACACACACACACCCACACACTGTATCTCTGCTCTACTGTTACAGA
>CM051016.1:26386000-26391000 GCA_027704905.1 Muraenolepis orangiensis
TGTCACCTGTCACCTGTCACTCCTCACATGCTTCTTGTTTACCTGTTTACTGAACACGCTGTTTACTTTACAAGTTGTTTACCTGTTTACTTTACAAGTTGTTTACCTGTTTACTTTACAAGTTGTTTACTTGTTTACTTTACAAGTTATTGTTTAGTTAACAAGTTGTTCACTTGTTTAGTTAACAAGTTGTTCACTTGTTTACTTAACAAGTTGTTTACTTTACAAGTGAACAAGCAGGAGACTTGGTGCATGTGGGAAAGTAACTTGTATTTATTTTGAAGCGCATGAATGTTCATGTTGCCTAACTTGATTCCCTGGAATCAGGACAGTTAATGGTCATAAACAGTATAGGAAATAGGTGAAGACCAACTAATCAGATGGCGTCTAATTGGACCGACAGCCAATCATAGACCAGTCAATTAAAGAGCAGCCAATCACACAGAAGCCAATTAAACAACAGCGAATCAAATAGAAGCCAATTAAAGAATGTCTAACTGAAGAACCACCAACTCAGGGGAAAAAATTACAGACAATGAAAGCGAGCTGTGATACTAATGCATGATGCAATTCACACAGACTCCACACCTGCTAATTGTGTGGTTAAGGCCACAGTGGGCGGAGTCCACTTCCTGTGAGGTCACTCATCTCGTTGGTAAACATGCAATCCTTGTGGCGCCTATGAACATTTATGAAATGCTAATATTCGCGAAATACACAATGTCTTGCCAAGGGGTCCTCGATCACACACATTTATTATCATAAGGTAAACAAACACACACACACAACACACACATGAGAACGCACAAACACACACACATGAGAACGCACAAACACACACACATGAGAACGCACAAACACACACACATGAGAACGCACAAACACACACACAGGATTTCCGCTTCATAAATTTTATCTTCATGCATTCTGTTTTATCTTTTGAAAACATATTCACAATAACTCACTCTCTTTTACACACACACACACACACACACACACACACACACACACACACACACACACACACACACACACACACACACACACACACACACACACACACACACACACACACACACACACACACACACACACACACACACACACACTCCCCACCTGGTGGTGGGGTCCCTGCATGGGGCCTAAAGGTCAGGAGGATTTAATGAGGCTTCAAGTAGTGAACATGAATTATTCACCAACATCCAGGAGCAGCAGAGTCATCTATAATCAATCTATACACCACCTATAGACCATCTATACACCACCTATACACCATCTATACACCACCTATACACCATCTATACACCACCTATAGACAATCTATACACCACCTATAGACAATCTATACACCACCTATACACCACCTATACACCATCTATAGACCATCTATACACCATCTATAGACCATCTATAGACCATCTATACACCACCTATAGACAATCTATACACCACCTATACACCACCTATACACCATCTATACACCACCTATACACCACCTATAGACAATCTATACACCACCTATAGACAATCTATACACCACCTATACACCACCTATACACCATCTATAGACCATCTATACACCACCTATACACCACCTAGAGACCACCTATAGACCACCTATAGACCATCTAGTGTGTGTGTGTGTGTGTGTGTGTGTGTGTGTGTGTGTGTGTGTGTGTGTGTGTGTGTGCGCACCATAAGTTTATGGAAGTGTGCCACCCTGGCTATCACCCTGCTTGCATCTGTGCCTGTGTGTATATGTTTATGCGCGTGTGTGTGTGTGTGTGTGTGTGTGTGTAGTGTGTATATGTTTATGCGCGTGTGTGTGTGCCTGCGTGTACGTGTGCATGCGTGCATGTGTGTGTGCATCTGTGCCTGTCTGAGCGCACGTGCATGTGTATGTGTGTGTGTGTGTGTGACCATAGTTTGTCAAAGTTTGTGAAGGTGTGTGTGTGCGTCTGCGTCTGTGTGTGTGTGTGTGTGTGTGTATATGTGTGTGTGTGTGTGTGTGTGTGCCTCCTACCCTCTTGCGGAGGTTGCAGGTGAGGATGAGGTTGCGGGAGAAGGAGTTGGCGAAGGCGGTGTAGAAGTCGAGCACCTTGAGCAGCGCCTCCCGCCGGATGACGTGGAGGTCACAGTAGGTCAGGGCTCGCACGTTAGCACACGCATGGGCCAGGGACGACTCCTTCCAGAACACATCCCCAAACACATCACCTTTACCTGGGGAGAGAGAAGGAGGGGGGGGGGGGGGGACATAGAGAGAGAGGGAGGGAGAGAGAGAGAGAGAGGAGAGAGAGAGGAGAGAGAGAGAGAGAGAGAGAGAGAGAGAGAGAGAGAGAGAGAGAGAGGGGGGGGGGGGGTTTAAAGCTCAGGTTGATTTCTGTGTTCATGACCTTTAACATAGTGACGATCTGAAAGACATTTATCCTTCATTACAACATCACGAGAGTAACTGTAATAAAGGACCGACTGTAGCTGTGATGAAGGACAGACTGTAGCTGTAATAAAGGACCGACTGTAGCTGTGATGAAGGACCGACTGTAGCTGTGATGAAGGACTGACTGTAGCTGTGATGAAGGACAGACTGTAGCTGTGATGAAGGACAGACTGTAGCTGTGATGAAGGACCGACTGTAGCTGTGATGAAGGACCGACTGTAGCTGTGATGAAGGACAGACTGTAGCTGTGATGAAGGACAGACTGTAGCTGTGATGAAGGACCGACTGTAGCTGTGATGAAGGACAGACTGTAGCTGTGATAAAGGACAGACTGTAGCTGTGATGAAGGACAGACTGTAGCTGTGATGAAGGACAGACTGTAGCTGTGATGAAGGACAGACTGTAGCTGTGATAAAGGTTTCTTTATCGGGCCGGTGGTACCAGTGCTGGAGAGCAACAGAGGTTCCTAAGGTCTGAGGCATCGCTGCTTCGATCTGGAGGACCTGCAGCGGAACCTGCTGTCCCTAGCAACAGTCATACCTGGCCAGGTCCTTAGCAACGGACCCTGCTCCCTCCCTCATCCAATGTGATCATCAGAGACATCAGAGGTGATTGCAGAAGGTGGGTGGGGAGAATGGGAGGAGGGGGAGGAGCTACTTAGACCTCCTGATCGTTTGATTGGTGGAGCAAGTGAGCAGACCAGCCGTGGGATTGGTTGAAATGTTTTTGGTGCGACACACACCCACTGGGAGGGCGGGAGGGTTGGAGAATGGGGGGAGGGAGAAAGACAGAGAGAGAGAGAGAGAGAGAGAGAGAGAGAGAGAGAGAGAGAGAGAGAGAGAGAGAGAGAGAGAGAGAGAGAGAGAGACTACAAAAATGGCAAACTCACTATATAGTGCATTAAATAGTGAGTAGGGAGTGATTGGGGACACAGCCACAGGATGTGGTGTTGTCCGCCTCGTGTCTAATGAGGATGTTGTGTTTTCGGAGAAGAGGCAAGATGAAGACGTTTGGGTGGTGTTAGCGTCACAGTCCCGTCGCTAGGGAGGAGCTCACGTTCTTAAGATCATCCTGTTGGTCGGGGCGAGGTCCGTGTAGACGTCCAGACCATCTGGACCCTTGACTGATGGAGGGGAGCCAACACAACATCCCTAATGATCGCCGTCAGCAACACAGATGAAAGCCAAGAGCATCGCCATAGCAACATCGCCATGAGAAGTGCCGCTTTCCCTTGCCGCCGCCAACGCTTGCGACTCATCAAAAACAAAACATCCGGCTAACCGTCCCAAAGCACGTCATGTGCTTACCCCCGGCTAGCACGCCATGTGCTAACCCACGGCTAGCATGCCATCTGCTAAGTCCCGTCCAGCACCCCATGTGCTAACCCCCGGCTAGAGTGTCATGAGCTAACCCCCGGCTAGCACGCCATGTGCTAACCCCCGGTCTAGCACGCCATGTGCTAACCCCCGGCTAGAGTGTCATGTGCTAACCATTAGATAGCACGCCATGTGCTAACCCCTGGCTAGAGTGCCATGAGCTAACCCCCGGCTAGCACGCCATGTGCTAACCCCCGGCTAGAGTGTCATGTGCTAACCGCCGCTAGTGTGTCATGAGCTAACCCCCGGCTAGCGCTTCATGTGGAAACACAAGGCTACATGGCGCGTGTGACCACTTCCACGTCTGTCAGTTAACCCAGTTATTAGCCAATCGGAAGGGTCCTGAGTGTCACACACTGACAGGGGAAAACTAACTGACATGTACTGTCAGCAACACAGCTCACTGGTGTGTGTGTGTGTGTGTGTGTGTGTGTGTGTGTGTGTGTGTGTGTGTGGTGTGTGTGTGTGTGTGTGTGTGTGTGTGTGTGTGTGTGTGTGTGTGTGTGTGTGTGTGTGTGAGGAGGAAGAGGGGGAGGAGGAGGAGGAGAGAAGAGGGGAAGGCAGAAGGATGTGGTGACGGAGGAGGGGGAGGCAGAGAGAGGAAGAGGAGGAGGGGAGAGGGGGGAGGTGGAGAGGGAGGGTGGAGGAGGGGAGAGGGGAGGGGGAGGAGGGGAGAGGGGAGGGGGAGGAGGAGGAAGAGGTGTGAGAAGGATGTGGTGATGGAGGAGCAGGTGGTGACGGAGGGGGAGGAGGAGAAGGGGGAGGTGGAGGAGAGGGAGGAGGAGGTAGGGTCATCATGAGCCAGGTGAGGTGGCTCATGACCTTCGGTCCACACTAAAGGTCCTCTCTCATTTTCCTTCTCCGTGTTTCCGTTGCGTTTGAAGACGATTACAAGAATATAAACAATAACAACAACAAATATCCAGACTGGTCTTTATCATCTGATCGCTCCTATGGATTGAGGAAACATGGTTGTTGATGCATGAATCATAAATAATGCATTTGTGACACATCAAAAATCGTTCAAAGGTATTGAAAGTATATAAAAAAAAACAGATTAAAAAATCTATAACATCCAAACTAAAATACGTAAACGTTTGAGTAAAGAAATAAAGCAACTCAAACTAACTAATAGGCCTCAAGGTGATGCTTATTTACGTTATTTCCAATCTACACTTCTTCTCGCT
>CM051016.1:26403500-26408307 GCA_027704905.1 Muraenolepis orangiensis
CTAGGTAAGATCAACCTTCTCGTTACCGATGGCTGCCCGTCCATGATTGGGAAAGAAAGGGGCTTTGCATCTCGCTTATGTGCAGAGCATCCCACAGTGAACACACTGCATTGCATCATACATCAATCAGTTCTGTGTGCGAAATTGTCAGGGGAGTTGAAAGAAGCAATGGAGACTGTCATAAAAATTGTGAATCATATTCGCTCGACGTCAGGTCTGCAGCACCGACTACTACTACTACTACTACAATAATAATAATAACAATAATAATAATCATTATTATTATTGCATGGTTGGTTGTACAATAACAATGGCATTTGTTCATTTTCGTTGTCACAGTCTTGTGGCCCTCGCCTTCAAGACATTTTACAATTGTGGCCCCCTTCCTAATCTAGTTGAATACCCCTGGTCTAACCCCTACCTGCTCCTCAATGACCTGTCTAACCCCTACCTGCTCCTTAATGACCTGTCTAACCCCTACCTGCTCCTTAATGACATGTCTCTGTACTGTCTAACCCCTACCTGCTCCTTAATGACCTGTCTCTGTACTGTCTAACCCCTACCTGCTCCTTAATGACCTGTCTCTGTACTGTCTAACCCCTACCTGCTCCTTAATGACCTGTCTCTGTACTGTCTAACCCCTACCTGCTCCTTAATGACCTGTCTCTGTACTGTCTAACCCCTACCTGCTCCTTAATGACCTGTCTAACCCCTACCTGCTCCTCAATGACCCGTCTCTGTACCGTCTAACCCCTACCTGCTCCTCAATGACCTGTCTAACCCCTACCTGCTCCTTAATGACCTGTCTCTGTACTGTCTAACCCCTACCTGCTCCTCAATGACCCGTCTCTGTACTGTCTAACCCCTACCTGCTCCTTAATGACCCGTCTCTGTACTGTCTAACCCCTACCTGCTCCTTAGTGACCTGTCTCTGTACGGTCTAACCCCTACCTGCTCCTTAATGACCCGTCTCTGTACTGTCTAACCCCTACCTGCTCCTTAATGACCTGTCTAACCCCTACTTGTTCCTTAATGACCTGTCTAACCCCTACCTGCTCCTTAATGACCTGTCTAACCCCTACCTGTTCCTTAATGACCTGTCTAACCCCTACCTGTTCCTTAATGACCTGTCTCTATACTGTCTAACCCCTACCTGCTCCTTAATGACCTGTCTCTATACTGTCTAACCCCTACCTGCTCCTTAATGACCCCTAACCTCTACCTGCTCCTTAATGACCTGTCTCTGTACTGTCTAACCCCTACCTGCTCCTTAATGACCCGTCTCTGTACTGTCTAACCCCTACCTGCTCCTTAATGACCCGTCTCTGTACTGTCTAACCCCTACCTGCTCCTTAATGACCCGTCTCTGTACTGTCTAACCCCTACCTGCTCCTTAATGACCCGTCTCTGTACTGTCTAACCCCTACCTGCTCCTTAGTGACCTGTCTCTGTACGGTCTAACCCCTACCTGCTCCTTAATGACCCGTCTCTGTACTGTCTAACCCCTACCTGCTCCTTAATGACCTGTCTAACCCCTACTTGTTCCTTAATGACCTGTCTAACCCCTACCTGCTCCTTAATGACCTGTCTAACCCCTACCTGTTCCTTAATGACCTGTCTAACCCCTACCTGTTCCTTAATGACCTGTCTCTATACTGTCTAACCCCTACCTGCTCCTTAATGACCTGTCTCTATACTGTCTAACCCCTACCTGCTCCTTAATGACCCCTAACCTCTACCTGCTCCTTAATGACCTGTCTCTGTACTGTCTAACCCCTACCTGCTCCTTAATGACCCGTCTCTGTACTGTCTAACCCCTACCTGCTCCTTAATGACCTGTCTCTGTACTGTCTAACCCCTACCTGCTCCTTAATGACCTGTCTCTGTACTGTCTAACCCCTACCTGCTCCTTAATGACCTGTCTCTGTACTGTCTAACCCCTACCTGCTCCTTAATGACCTGTCTCTGTACTGTCTAACCCCTACCTGCTCCTTAATGACCCGTCTCTGTACGGTCTAACCCCTACCTGCTCCTTAATGATCCGTCTCTGTACTGTCTAACCCCTACCTGCTCCTTAATGACCGTCTCTGTACGGTCTAACCCCTACCTGCTCCTTAATGACCTGTCTCTGTACTGTCTAACCCCTACCTGCTCCTTAATGACCTGTCTAACCCCTACCTGCTCCTTAATGACCCGTCTAACCCCTACCTGCTCCTTAATGACCTGTCTCTCTACTGTCTAACCCCTACCTGCTCCTTAATGACCTGTCTCTGTACTGTCTAACCCATACCTGCTCCTTAATGACCTGTCTCTGTACTGTCTAACCCCTACCTGCTCCTTAATGACCTGTCTCTGTACTGTCTAACCCCTACCTGCTCCTTAATGACCTGTCTCTGTACTGTCTAACCCCTACCTGCTCCTTAATGACCTGTCTCTGTACTGTCTAACCCCTACCTGCTCCTTAATGACCGCATAACCTCTACCTGCTCCTTAATGACCTGTCTCTGTACTGTCTAACCCCTACCTGCTCCTTAATGACCGTCTCTGTACTGTCTAACCCCTACCTGCTCCTTAATGACCTGTCTCTGTACTGTCTAACCCCTACCTGCTCCTTAATGACCTGTCTCTGTACTGTCTAACCCCTACCTGCTCCTTAATGACCTGTCTCTGTACTGTCTAACCCCTACCTGCTCCTTAATGACCCGTCTCTGTACTGTCTAACCCCTACCTGCTCCTTAATGACCCGTCTCTGTACTGTCTAACCCCTACCTGCTCCTTAATGACCGTCTCTGTACTGTCTAACCCCTACCTGCTCCTTAATGACCCGTCTCTGTACTGTCTAACCCCTACCTGCTCCTTAATGACCCGTCTCTGTACTGTCTAACCCCTACCTGCTCCTTAATGACCTGTCTCTGTACTGTCTAACCCCTACCTGCTCCTTAATGACCCGTCTCTGTACTGTCTAACCCCTACCTGCTCCTTAATGACCCGTCTCTGTACTGTCTAACCCCTACCTGCTCCTTAATGACCGTCTCTGTACTGTCTAACCCCTACCTGCTCCTTAATGACCTGTCTCTGTACTGTCTAACCCCTACCTGCTCCTTAATGACCTGTCTAACCCCTACCTGCTCCTTAATGACCCGTCTAACCCCTACCTGCTCCTTAATGACCTGTCTCTGTACTGTCTAACCCCTACCTGCTCCTTAATGACCTGTCTCTGTACTGTCTAACCCATACCTGCTCCTTAATGACCTGTCTCTGTACTGTCTAACCCCTACCTGCTCCTTAATGACCTGTCTCTGTACTGTCTAACCCCTACCTGCTCCTTAATGACCTGTCTAACCCCTACCTGCTCCTCAATGACCCGTCTCTGTACTGTCTAACCCCTACCTGCTCCTTAATGACCTGTCTCTGTACTGTCTAACCCCTACCTGCTCCTTAATGACCTGTCTCTGTACTGTCTAACCCCTACCTGCTCCTTAATGACCTGTCTCTGTACTGTCTAACCCCTACCTGCTCCTTAATGACCTGTCTCTGTACTGTCTAACCCCTACCTGCTCCTTAATGACCTGTCTCTGTACTGTCTAACCCCTACCTGCTCCTTAATGACCTGTCTCTGTACTGTCTAACCCCTACCTGCTCCTTAATGACCTGTCTCTGTACTGTCTAACCCCTACCTGCTCCTTAATGACCTGT
This sequence comes from Muraenolepis orangiensis, assembly GCA_027704905.1. Lineage (NCBI taxonomy): Eukaryota > Metazoa > Chordata > Actinopteri > Gadiformes > Muraenolepididae > Muraenolepis > Muraenolepis orangiensis. The sequence continues at coordinate 26,407,197 of CM051016.1, forward strand.
CTCTGTACTGTCTAACCCCTACCTGCTCCTTAATGACCCGTCTCTGTACTGTCTAACCCCTACCTGCTCCTTAATGACGGCTGTCTAACCCCTACCTGCTCCTTAATGACCTGTCTCTGTACTGTCTAACCCCTACCTGCTCCTTAATGACCTGTCTAACCCCTACCTGCTCCTTAATGACCCGTCTCTGTACTGTCTAACCCCTACCTGCTCCTTAATGACCTGTCTCTGTACTGTCTAACCCCTACCTGCTCCTTAATGACCTGTCTCTGTACTGTCTAACCCCTACCTGCTCCTTAATGACCTGTCTCTGTACTGTCTAACCCCTACCTGCTCCTTAATGACCTGTCTCTGTACCGTCTAACCCCTACCTGCTCCTTAATGACCCGTCTCTGTACTGTCTAACCCCTACCTGCTCCTTAATGACCTGTCTCTGTACTGTCTAACCCCTACCTGCTCCTTAATGACCTGTCTCTGTACTGTCTAACCCCTACCTGCTCCTTAATGACCCGTCTCTGTACTGTCTAACCCCTACCTGCTCCTTAATGACCTGTCTAACCCCTACCTGCTCCTTAATGACCTGTCTAACCCCTACCTGCTCCTTAATGACCTGTCTCTGTACTGTCTAACCCCTACCTGCTCCTTAATGACCTGTCTAACCCCTACCTGCTCCTTAATGACCTGTCTCTGTACTGTCTAACCCCTACCTGCTCCTTAATGACCTGTCTCTGTACTGTCTAACCCCTACCTGCTCCTTAATGACCTGTCTAACCCCTACCTGCTCCTTAATGACCTGTCAACGTCAAGAAGACCAAGGAGCTGATCGTGGACTTCAGGAGGCAGAGGGGAGAGCACAGCCCTATCTCCATCGACGGCGTTGCAGTAGAGAGGGTCAGCAGCTTCAAGTTCCTCGGCGTGCACATCTCCGAGGACCTCACATGGTCCACGCACACCACACACGTGGTGAAAAGGGCCCAACAACGCCTGTATTTTCTCAGGCGTCTGAAGAAATTCAGCATGGGCCCCCGCATCCTGAGAACATTCTACAACGGCACCATCGAGAGTGTTCTGACAGGGTGTATCACCGCCCGGTACGGGAACTGCACGGCAC
>CM051016.1:26409307-26414307 GCA_027704905.1 Muraenolepis orangiensis
GCTTGTTTTCGCTCCTCAGACATGGACGACTGCAGCCCTCATCCCTGGTGAGTCCACCTGTCCTCACACACACACACCAGTTCACGAGTGTGTGAGTCCCCCTGTCCTCACACACACACACCAGTTCACGAGTGTGTGAGTCCCCCTGTCCTCACACACACACACCAGTTCACGAGTGTGTGAGTCCCCCTGTCCTCACACACACACACCAGTTCACGAGTGTGTGAGTCCCCCTGTCCTCACACACACACACCAGTTCACGAGTGTGTGAGTCCCCTGTCCTCACACACACACACCAGTTCACGAGTGTGTGTCAGTCCACCTGTTTTCACACATCTGCCTGGATGAGTCAGTGTGTAAGTGTTTGTGTGTGTGTGTGTGTGTGTGTGTGTGTGTGTGTAGCCAGCCCTGGTCTGTATTCAGCCTGCTGACCCTGTGTGGGGGAGGTGGAGGTGCAGGCAGGGTGGGGGTGTATGGGGGGGGGGGGGGGGGGGGGGCAGTGGTCCTATAGGCCCGTCTCAGTATGTGGTCGGCAGGGAGATTAGCATATGAAGCGAGAACATTGATCAGGGATCAGCTTTAACCTCCTCTCTCTCTCTCTCTCTCTCTCTCTCTCTCTCTCTCTCTCTCTCTCTCTCTCTCTCTCTCTCTCTCTCTCTCTCTCTCTCTCTCTTGGGCTCTCTCTCTCACGCTCTCTCTGTCTGCCTTTCTCTCTTTCTTTCTGTCTCTCTCTCGCTCACTGTCTCTCTCTCTGTCTCTTTCTCTGTCTCTGTAGGCAGTAGGTTAATCAGAATGTTTGGGGTTCCATTCCCACTGTAAGGGGAGGGACAGGCATTGGAAGTGACAACTGGTCCACACTGGTAACTGGTGGTCACACTGAGTGTGTTATAGAATGAGGACAGTCTAGTAGTCTAGCCTCCTTAATGACCTCTAACCCCTACCTGATCCTTAATGACCTCTAACCCCTACCTGCTCCTTAATGACCCCTAACCCCTACCTGCTCCTTAATGACCTCTAACCCCTACCTGCTCCTTAATGACCCCTAACCCCTACCTGATCCTTAATGACCTCTAACCCCTACCTGCTCCTTAATGACCCCTAACCCCTACCTGCTCCTTAATGACCTCTAACCCCTACCTGCTCCTTAATGACCCCTAACCCCTACCTGCTCCTTAATGACCTCTAACCCCTACCTGCTCCTTAATGACATCTAACCTCTACCTGCTCCTTAATGACCTCTAACCCCTACCTGCTCCTTTATGACCTCTAACCCCTACCTGCTCATTCATGACCTTTAACCCCTACCTGCTACTTAATGACCTCTAACCCCTACCTGCTCCTTAATGACCTCTCACCCCTACCTGCTCCATAATGACCTCTAACCCCTACCTGCTCCTTAATGACCTCTAACCCCTACCTGCTCCTTAATGACCTCTAACCCCTACCTGCTCCTTAATGACCTCTAACCCCTACCTGCTCCTTAATGACCCCTAACCCCGACCTGCCCCTTAATGACCCCTAACCCCTACCTGCTCCTTAATGACCTCTAACCCCTACCTGCTCCTTAATGACCCCTAACCCCTACCTGATCCTTAATGACCTCTAACCCCTACCTGCTCCTTAATGACCCCTAACCCCTACCTGCTCCTTAATGACCTCTAACCCCTACCTGCTCCTTAATGACCCCTAACCCCTACCTGATCCTTAATGACCTCTAACCCCTACCTGCTCCTTAATGACCCCTAACCCCTACCTGCTCCTTAATGACCTCTAACCCCTACCTGCTCCTTAATGACCCCTAACCCCTACCTGCTCCTTAATGACCTCTAACCCCTACCTGCTCCTTAATGACATCTAACCCCTACCTGCTCCTTAATGACCTCTAACCCCTACCTGCTCCTTTATGACCTCTAACCCCTACCTGCTCATTCATGACCTTTAACCCCTACCTGCTACTTAATGACCTCTAACCCCTACCTGCTCCTTAATGACCTCTCACCCCTACCTGCTCCATAATGACCTCTAACCCCTACCTGGTCCTTAATGACCTCTAACCCCTACCTGCTCCTTAATGACCTCTAACCCCTACCTGCTCCTTAATGACCTCTAACCCCTACCTGCTCCTTAATGACCCCTAACCCCGACCTGCCCCTTAATGACCCCTAACCCCTACCTGCTCCTTAATGACCTCTAACCCCTACCTGCTCCTTAATGACCCCTAACCCCTACCTGCTCCTTAATGACCTCTAACCCCTACCTGCTCCTTAATGACCCCTAACCCCTACCTGCTCCTTAATGACCTCTAACCCCTACCTGCTCCTTAATGACATCTAACCTCTACCTGCTCCTTAATGACCTCTAACCCCTACCTGCTCCTTTATGACCTCTAACCCCTACCTGCTCATTCATGACCTTTAACCCCTACCTGCTACTTAATGACCTCTAACCCCTACCTGCTACTTAATGACCTCTAACCCCTACCTGCTCCTTAATGACCTCTCACCCCTACCTGCTCCATAATGACCTCTAACCCCTACCTGGTCCTTAATGACCTCTAACCCCTACCTGCTCCTTAATGACCTCTAACCCCTACCTGCTCCTTAATGACCTCTAACCCCTACCTGCTCCTTAATGACCCCTAACCCCGACCTGCCCCTTAATGACCCCTAACCCCTACCTGCTCCTTAATGACCTCTAACCCCTACCTGCTCCTTAATGACCCCTAACCCCTACCTGATCCTTAATGACCTCTAACCCCTACCTGCTCCTTAATGACCCCTAACCCCTACCTGCTCCTTAATGACCTCTAACCCCTACCTGCTCCTTAATGACCCTAACCCCTACCTGATCCTTAATGACCTCTAACCCCTACCTGCTCCTTAATGACCCCTAACCCCTACCTGCTCCTTAATGACCTCTAACCCCTACCTGCTCCTTAATGACCCCTAACCCCTACCTGCTCCTTAATGACCTCTAACCCCTACCTGCTCCTTAATGACATCTAACCCCTACCTGCTCCTTAATGACCTCTAACCCCTACCTGCTCCTTTATGACCTCTAACCCCTACCTGCTCATTCATGACCTTTAACCCCTACCTGCTACTTAATGACCTCTAACCCCTACCTGCTCCTTAATGACCTCTCACCCCTACCTGCTCCATAATGACCTCTAACCCCTACCTGGTCCTTAATGACCTCTAACCCCTACCTGCTCCTTAATGACCTCTAACCCCTACCTGCTCCTTAATGACCTCTAACCCCTACCTGCTCCTTAATGACCCCTAACCCCGACCTGCCCCTTAATGACCCCTAACCCCTACCTGCTCCTTAATGACCCCTAACCCCTTCCTGCTCCTTAATGACCCATAACCCCTACCTGCTCCTTAATGACCTCTAACCCCTACCTGCTCCTTAATGACCTCTAACCCCTACCTGCTCCTTAATGACATCTAACCCCTACCTGCTCCTTAATGACCTCTAACCCCTACCTGCTTCTTTATGACCTCTAACCCCTACCTGCTCATTCATGACCTCTAACCCCTACCTGCTCCTTAATGACCTCTCACCCCTACCTGCTCCATAATGACCTCTAACCCCTACCTGCTCCATAATGACCTCCCACCCCTACCTGCTCCATAATGACCTCTCATCCCTACCTGCTCCTTAATGACCTCTAACCCCTACCTACTTCTTAATGACCATAACCCCTACCTGCTCCTTAATGACCTCTAACCCCTACCTGCTTCTTAATGACCTCTAACCCCTACCTGCTCCTTAATGACCTCTCACCCCTACCTGCTCCTTCATGACCTTTAACCCCTACCTGCTCTTTAATGACATGAATAACATGAGTCTAAGAGACCAATCTCTCCAGAACCCCTTCCCCTTCCCTGGTGCCTGCGGGGCACCGCTGATGTTATGTCGTCACGCCAATTATATTGTACAGTTTTGATTCAATTAAAAACTTTATTGGCACGCTAACAAACGTCTACATTGCCAAAAAACTGTGATGTATGTGTTGAACTGGTTGTGGGGTCTGGTGTATGAGTTGTGTTGCTTTGAGCTGTGGTGTGTGTTGTGCTCATGTTGTGTTTGTGCTCATGTTGTGTTTGTGCTCATGTTGTGTTTGTGCTCATGTTGTGTTTGTGCTCATGTTGTGTTGTGTTTTTTGTTTTGTTTCATGTTGTATTTTGTGTGTGATTGACTTTTTGTGTGGGGAGGTTGTGTTGTGTGTATGTGTGCAACTTGTGTGTGTAGGTTGTGTCATGTATTGTTGTGTGTGCGTGACTTGTTGTGTGTGTAGGTTGTGTTATGTATTGTTGTGTGTGTGTGAGTTGTTGTGTGTGTAGGTTGTGTTATGTATTGTTGTGTGTGTGTGAGTTGTTGTGTGTGTAGGTTGTGTTATGTATTGTTGTGTGTGTGTGAGTTGTTGTGTGTGTAGGTTGTGTCTCGTCGTGTCTTGTTGTGTGTGTGTGTGGGTTGTGTTGTGTGTGTGTGCGACTTGTGTGTCTGTTTGAGCTGTGTTGTGCTCAGTCCATGACCTTTCTCTCTCTCTCTCTCTCTCTCTCTTGTGTTTGTGTGTGCGTGTGTGTGTGTGTTTGTGCGTGCATGTGTGTGTGCATGTCTGTGTGTGTGTGTGTGCGTGCGTGCGTGTGTGTGTGTGCACTCCTCAGCTACAACGGAGGCGCGTGCGTGGACGGGGTCAACTGGTTCCGTTGTGAGTGTGCCGATGGCTTCGCTGGACCTGACTGCCGCATCAGTGAGTCCTGGGAACCCGTGGGGGGAGGGGGGGGGGGGGGGGGAGGGGGGTAAGGGTCAGAGGTCGGGGGCCGAAGTTCGCGGGGACGCCACCACCACCACCATTGTCCGCAGGCGACAGATTAGGAAGCCTTTAAGGAAGACGGTGTTAACCTTTGATCCCTGGTCTTCTGAGGAGGGGTCAGCCCGTGTGTTTCTGCAGGCGAAATTGCGGTGCGCTCTCCCGTGGCATTCTGGGAAAA
>CM051016.1:26416807-26426807 GCA_027704905.1 Muraenolepis orangiensis
GTGTGTGTGTGTGTGTGTGTGTGTTTGTGTGTCAGGGCACCACCATAGAGAAGATCTGCTCTGAGTTGAGGTTCCTGCCCGTCACCCAGACCCTGGCCCGGGACCGGACCCTCAGGATCCTCTGTGACCGTTCCTATAGCAACGAAGATGCTGTGGAGGTCGCCATGGTAACTACAGACACACACACACACAAACACACAGTGAGAATGACAGATTTAATGACAAATGTCACCCTACCTTTATTTATTGTTGTTATGTTGACATGCTCTATGTGCTCATTTGGGGCTAGTATGAATTCTAATTTGGGCTAATCTGAATGCTAACCTGGACTAAGGATGGGTAACTGTAATTTAGGATCTGTGGAGGGATTTGGGGCTGACAGTCAGGATGAGGCCACCTGTCAATCAAACAGGGCTGTTGTCAAGGAGACGATCAGCCTGGGGAAGGGGGGAGGGGGAGGGGCAGGAGAGAGAGAGGGGGAGGAGAGAGAGGGGGGAGGGGGAGGGGAGAGAGAGGGGGGGAGGGGGTTGGGGAGGAGAGAGAGAGGGGGGAGGGGGAAGGGAGAGAGAGGGGGGAGGGGGAGGGGAGAGAGAGGGGGGGGAGGGGGAGGAGAGAGAGAGGGGGGAGGGGGAGGGGAGAGAGAGGGGGAGGGGGTTGGGGAGGAGAGAGAGAGGGGGGAGGGGGTTGGGGAGGAGAGAGAGAGGGGGGAGGGGGAGGGGAGAAAGAGGGGGGAGGGGAAGGGGAGAGAGAGGGGGGGAGGGGGTTGGGGAGGAGAGAGAGGGGGGAGGGGGAGGAGAGAGAGAGAGGGGGGAGGGGGAGGGGAGAGAGAGAGGGCAGGGGAGGGGGAGGGGGTTGGGGAGGAGAGAGAGGGGGGAGGGGGAGGAGAGAGAGAGGGGGAGGGGGTTGGGGAGGAGAGAGAGAGAGGGGGGAGGGGGAGGGGAGAGAGAGGGGGGAGGGGGAGGGAGAGAGAGAGGGGGGAGGGGGTTGGGGAGGAGGAGAGAGAGGGGGGAGGGGAGGAGAGAGAGGGGGGAGGGGGGGTTGGGGAGGGGAGAGAGAGGGGGGAGGGGGAGGAGAGAGAGAGGGGGGAGGGGGGAGGGGAGAGAGAGAGGGGGGAGGGGGAGGAGAGAGAGAGGGGGGAGGGGGAGGGGAGAGAGAGAGGAGGGGAGGGGGAGGGGGAGGGGAGAGAGAGGGGGGAGGGGGAGTGTTCTCTGTCCAGGGGTCCACAGCTGTCCGGCTCCTCTATTGTTGAACTCCTTAATTGAAGACCGTTTAATCCTCTCCCACTGATCAACTATCTCTCTCCCCCCTCTCTCTCTCTCTCTCTCTATTCTCCCCCCTTCTCTCTCTCCCCCCTCTCTCTCTCTCTCTCTATTCTCCCCCCTTCTCTCTCCCTATCTCTCTTTCTATCTCTCTCTCTCTCTCTGACTCTCTCTCTCCCCCCAGTCATATGAGCAGGATGGGCGAGTGAAGGACCGTTCCCAGATCCAGGAGGCTGCCAGAGAGGTCATCAGCTCTCTCTCCAAGAGGCCCAACAGCACCGTAATGTTGGCTTTGGTGGAGGTCAAAGTGGAGACCAGTGCCATGACGATGCCTGTTGGTGAGTCTTGGCCCCGCCCCTAACAACCTCTTACCCAACCAGCCTCACCTGTCCTCCCCTCCTCACCTGTCCTCTTCCCCAGACTACCTGGTCCCGGTGCTGGTAAGCGTGTTCGGGGTGCTGTGGCTGGCGTGCATCGCCGTCTGCATCTGGTGGAGGCGCAGGAGGAAGAAGGACCGGCGGGAGGCGGAGCTCGCCGCCCAAGACCGCACCGTCAACAACCAGCTTCAGCCGCTGAGCGGCGGCAGAGGAAAGGCCCACAAGGACAACCGCCACAAAGACCCTCTCTACGAGGGACGCAAGGAGCCGCTGGGCCGGGACGCTGAGCCGGAGGAGGAGCAGCAGCGGGAGGACGAGGAGGAGGAGGAGGAGGAGGAGGAGGCGCTGCAGCAGCAGGAGGCGCCGGAGGAGGTCGGGGGGGAGGAGAAGAGGAACGGGCGGGGCGAGAAGCCGTCCAACACCAAGCGGGAGCGAGGGATTGTGGGTAACGGTGGCGGAGGCGGCGGCGGGCTCATCTGCACGACCCGTGGCGGCCCTGTGAAGGGCCCCCATCGGACCCCCTATGGCCCCAACGACAACCGCTGGAAGAACCTCAACGCCACCAAGCTCCGAGATGACATCAGAGACCATTACGTATGAGGGGGGGGGGGGGGGGGACGACCCCCACCAGGTCGGGACATTTCAACTGTTTATTAAAGCACCAGAAGAAGAAGACGAAGATGACATATTTTTTTTACTCTTCTTTTGTTTGTTTCTCGGGTCACTTTTTTCATTTTTTGCGAGCTGGTTGACATTTATTTTTGTTTTATTATTATTATTTTTTACCAAAGAAGAAAGAGAAGAAAAAAAAACTCTTCAAAGAAGAAGGAATTTTGATGTCACAGCTTCCTGTCCCGCATTTCAGCTGAAAGGAAAGGGTTTCTATCCTTGACGTTTTGTTTGTTGTTAGTTTACATATTTGGACTGCTGTTTACCCACAATGCATCCTGAAATATTTAATGTGTCATGTGACCACCTTGAGTTCCAAAGAGGAACCGCCACTGGCTGTCAGCGGGTCACATGGGCCTTAGCCCCATGTGTGGGCCTTTTCTACACCCATCGGATACCCGTACCTTTTATAAGTCAGTTGATGTTGATAAATACAAACCGGTTATATATAAATATATATATATAGATATATATATATAGATATATATATCTATATATATATATCTATATATATCTATATTTCAAGACTGCCACGGAAAACTTCAGGCAAGGGTTAGTCTTGTTTACATTCGCAAATAAAGTTTTTTTCCTGTTCTCCTTATTTGTGTAAAAGCTCCTAAAGATTGTAAACCCTTCCTCTTTTTCAAGAAGCGTGTCGTCGTTCCGGAACATTTCAACCTGTTGTCCAGTGTTTCATAGAAAGTGCCTTCCGTGTTCTTCTGCTGTTCCGGTTTTTTAAATCTCCAGTGTAAATATAAAGACAACTACCCTTTGGTGTACATATGTAAATAATGTGTATAAGTCCATGGAGTAACTTAAGTGACCGTTTGTATGATAGTTATTTTAAAGAATTATTCTGTGGCCGTTTTTCCGACTTTTTCGTTTTCCTTTTTGTTTGGTCCAAACGACGTCATTCCGTGTGTCCGCGGACACTTTGAGGTTCAAACCCTTGATCGGTTATTGATTATCAATGATCACTACTTAATCAAAAGAGCAGTGCCGGAAAGAGGAAAAACAAACCGCTAATCATGTTTGTTTTACTTAGATTTAGTTCATTTGTTTATTTGTTTTTCGGATGTTGGGGATCAGGAGGAAACGCAGAGTTGTGCTTTCAGAACCCCTCCTGCTCCTCCGTGAGATGGAGGGATGTCTTGGCAGTCATTTCACATTGTAATGTCGTCGTCCCACTGCTGTTATTTTGAGAAAAGTCCAATCGGCACACAGGAGAACTTCCTGCTTTTAGTCTTTTGGGAGATTCCGGCCTTTGATCAAAAGCCCCCAACAAGGGAAACCCCATCAGAAACAATCCTAGTGACTGGTCTGGACACAACGCTTCCCACCGGGAAAATCACCACCGCTTCACAACCATGTTGAGACGAAGAGAGAGGAGTGGGAAGGCATGGCCCAGACCCCCCCCCCCCCTTCCTGTCAAAGTCAGTAAAGCATTGAATCCACAGACCGACCGCTTGTCGTCTTGACGGACATTTTGCAACCTGTTGCTCTTAAAGTTCAGTTCCTCTCAAATCTAAATTCAAAACAGTCGCAACATTTAAAGGAAAATGAATAATATAAATTCACAGTGTTCCTCTAGCCTCTACCAATCATCTTCCTCTAGCCTCTACCAATCATCTTCCTCTGGCCTCTACCAATCATCTTCCTCTAGCCTCTACCAATCATCTTCCTCTGGCCTCTACCAATCATCTTCCTCTGGCCTCTACCAATCATCTTCCTTTAGCCTCTACCAATCATCTTCCTCTAGCCTCTACCAATCATCTTCCTTTAGCCTCTACCAATCATCTTCCTCTGGCCTCTACCAATCATCTTCCTCTAGCCTCTACCAATCATCTTCCTCTGGCCTCTACCAATCATCTTCCTTTAGCCTCTACCAATCATCTTCCTCTAGCCTCTACCAATCATCTTCCTCTAGCCTCTACCAATCATCTTCCTCTGGCCTCTACCAATCATCTTCCTCTAGCCTCTACCAATCATCTTCCTCTGGCCTCTACCAATCATCTTCCTCTAGCCTCTACCAATCATCTTCCTTTAGCCTCTACCAATCATCTTCCTCTAGCCTCTACCAATCATCTTTCAGATGCCTCAACGCGTGTCTGGCGCGTGGGGTTATCGCGACCAACAACCAATCACATTATCCCCCGCCCCGGATCAATGACTCGCCCTCTGGCTCACCCAGCATATTTGCATACGACTGTGCCGTTACTGTCGTTTGATTGGCTAGTGCTTCGACTGTCGAGTCCGACGATCCGTTGAACATTTCTCAACTTTCGTCGCGAGCATCGCGACGGAACACGACCCACAATTCAGTTCGGCAAAGCGTCGAGTCACCCCGTCAAGTTTGTGTTCCAATCCAGGGGCTGCAGCCTTAAGGGCGCATTTTAAGTCAGCTAGGCAAGGCTGCTTCCTAAGGCTGCTTCCGAAACGTGTTAAACGGGACGATCTACGGAGTACTTCCTGTATGCGTCACGAAGCGCCACCCCCACCGTCGCCGCGCTCTGACCAGAGCCGCGGAGATAGTCCCAGAAGCTTTTGTTTTGAGAGGTTGATACGAGGGAAATCGATTGCTTATTAAAAATGGACCCAGACAGGCGTATTTAGTTAAGTTTATTAGTCATTATAATTGATGAACTTAAGGAAGGTTCGTGGCGGACTGGGTGACCAGCTGGCGCCAGCGCTTCCCCTAGCGGCTCCCGACATCTCCGAAATCGCCGTAGCATATTTCTAAACAGGCTTTATTTGGATAAACTGACAACATATGTCTAATCTACATAGGTACATTGTCGCGTAATAAAATAATACAACTTAATAAGGTGACTTAATTACAGTCATACAGCGAAATCTAGAACAGCTTTTAGCCGGTCTCAAATTCTGGAGCCTACGAAATGGGAAGCGTCTGATTTGACGCTCCAACGCTGCTGTGCGCACGCGGCGTGACTGTTGGCCCCGACCGCTGAATCCAGGCTGTTGTTGTTTAATCATCCACACCAATGTTGTTATTATTATTATTATTATTATTATTATTATTTCACAATCCAAATGATGTGTTCAGTATTTTTCTGTTCTAATGACCATGCGATTATGGAACGACACTTGGTTCACAATCTTTCGGTTCTACCTTTCTGAGTGAGACAACACGTTTGTTGACACAATCTTTCGGTTTTGAATGTGTTAAAGGTTATTTGTATAAGATTTGGCAGTCTCGGTTTATTTGTTCTTAGAACGATCTTACTATTTATTAAAGTATTTTATACCAAACAATGTCTTGGCTTGTGTTTGTTATTGTGCTTTGAAGACGTGTTTCTACAGCCTGTTGCTCCTCTGTGGAGAGCAGGTATATATAGACTATATAAATACTATACTATATCCTATATAAATACTATACTATATCCTATATAAATACTAGGCTCACTTTGAAGTAAATATTTTATGAGCAACACGTTTTTATGTTTTTACCTTTAACCAATCAAAAGCCGGCTTTCTTTTGTTGTTCACTTTGGTTTCAACCAATCAAAAGCCAGCTTTATTTTGTGGTAACTTTCGTTTGAACCCGATCAAAAGTCGGACCCCATTCCGAACTCTCCGGCCAATCGGCTTGCGGTCTTTCTCCCGCCTCCCGCAGGCGGTCTTCATGTAATGATTTACACTCTCTCTCTCTCTCTCTCTCTCTCTCTCTCTCTCTCTCTCTCTCTCTCTCTCTCTCTCTCTCTCTCTCTCTCTCTCTCTCTCTCTCTCTCTCTGTGCGCCGGTCATGTGATCATTAACCCGTCAGAATGGCGAGCGTGTCTGGAATCCGGGGGTCATATATCTATCTATAGCCTCCCACCTAGTGGAGAGAGGGGGAGGACTGGGACTACAATGATGGAGAGAGATGGGAGGGGGAGTGAGAGAGAGAGAGAAGGAGATGGGGGATGGGAGAGAGAAAGGGGGGGGGGGGATGGGGAGGGCGAGAGAAATAGAGGGTGAGAAGGGGGGGAGTGGCAGATGGAGAGAAAAGGGATGAGAGAGTGAGGGAAAGAGTGGAAGAGGGAGAGAGAATAGGCTTTTCTGAGGGGGGGGGTGGAGGTTTTCAAGGTGACACACGCCGTGCTCCTGCATGGGGGGGGGGGGTCACTTATGACTTCTGGTGACTCGTAGTTCTCTTGTCTACCGGTTGAATGACCCTATTGAAAGTCACTTTGGACAGCAGCGTCTGCTAAGTGACTGATGTAGTGTAAAATATGTCTGTAGTTGTTGGTTTGTCGTAAGGTCTGTGTGATGTTAACATTCTCCACCTAGAAGACACTAGAACCCTGTGTGTGTGTGTGTGTGTGTGTGTGTGTGTGTGTGTGTGTGTGTGTGTGTGTGTGTGTGTGTGTGTGTGTGTGTGTGTGTGTGTGTGTGTGTGTGTGTGTGTGTGTGTGGCGGTGCTGCCACCACCAGACACAAGCGGGGCCGAGTGGCGGGAACGGGCCAGCCCATCACGTCACGATCCATCAGCCGCCCGTCGTCCCGGACCGCTCACATACACACACAATGAGAGACCGGTTGATGGTTAACCGAAGGAGGAGAGACCTGCCAGAGAGAACCAATCAGGGAGCAGGTGTGTGGCTGCTGCTGCTGCTGCTGCTGCTGGTGGATGATGGGTTGATGGGTTGATGGGTGGATGGGTGGATGGGTTGATGGGTGGATGGGTGGATGGGTTGATGGGTTGATGGGTTGATGGGTTGATGGGTGGATGGGTGGATGGGTTGATGGGTTGATGGGTTGATGGGTGGATGGGTGGATGGGTGGATGGGTGGATGGTTGGATGGGTGGATGGGTGGATGGGTTGATGGGTGGATGGGTGGATGAGTTGATGGGTGGATGGGTGGATGGGTGGATGGGTGGATGGGTGGATGGGTTGATGGGTGGATGGGTGGATGGGTGGATGGGTGGATGGGTGGATGGGTGGATGGTTGGATGGGTGGATGGGTGGATGGGTTGATGGGTGGATGGGTGGATGAGTGGATGGGTGGATGGGTGGATGGGTGGATGGGTGGATGGGTGGATGGGTGGATGGGTTGATGGGTTGATGTATTTACTAGTTAGTGAGTCTTTATTGGTTGTTCTGGAAGTGCAGTGGTTCCCAGTGGGGGGTACGTGAGGACCGGGGGAACCCCTAGAGAACCACAGAGGGTACTTCTTGAAGTGTATCTGAATAGGAATAGGGGGAGAAGGAATGAGAAGGAGGTGGAAGCCTCCAATGAACGACCAAAATCCTCAAGCAAAGACCCCTGTTGTAAAGTATTTTCCACAGCCATTTAATGTCCATGGTCACCAAATAATATGCACATACATTATTTATATATTTAAATAGTTGCAAAACCACAGTTCTGGAGGAGCAGAGGACCGCTACGACACCGGAATACATCTGCAGGGTGGGCTAAAAATCACGGACTGGAGTGTATTCAAGACCACTGCACTGGATGTGTATGTAGATCATGTCACAGCAAAGATTAACAGGTTAGTGCAGGAATGCATCCCGATCAAGGTCTGTTCGTTCATTCCCGAACCGCAAACCATGGATGAATGCTGACATACCGAACAAACTAAGGGAACAAAGTATCGCTTTCATAACAGGCGACTCCGATCACTACAAAAAGGCCATATTCAAGTCCCTAGACACTCCAGTTTGCATACAGACCAAACAGATCTGTAGACGACGCCATTTCCCTGGCTCTACACACGGCCCTGCAGCACCTAGACAGGAGGGACACCTCCGTCAGACTGCTGTTCATGACTACAGCTCGGCGTTCAACACCATCGTTCCCTCAAGTCAAGTCAAGTCAAGTTTATTGTCACTTCAAAGTTTACAGTATAAAACAGTGCTGTGAAAATCTTATGTGCAATACCCGACGACAGACAGCAGTTATAAAAAAAAGAAGAAGAAGATTTTAATAAAAATAGAATAGAATAAAGTAAAAAAAAAAAAAAAAAATGCAATTTATAAAATGCAATATATCGGCACAGAAAAAGAGCAATATGTATATATAAATCAATGTAATAAAATATACATTGTTATATGCTATACGCCCTTGTTCAGCAGCCTGATGACCTGACTGTGGAAGCTATCTCGGAGTCTATTTGTACGGCACTTGATACTGCGGTATCGCCTGCCTGACGGTAAAAGTGAATACAGTTCGTGGCTGGGGTGGGCAATGTCTTTATGATGCGTTTGGCCTTGGCCACGCACCGCTGGTTGTATATATTCAGGAGGGAGGGGAGCTCACCTCCAACGATATACTGGGCCATCCGCACAACCCTTTGAAGCGCTCTGCACTCGAGTGCGGTGCAGTTCCCGTACCAGGCGGTGATACACCCTGTAAGAACCGGCGATCAGGCCCATCATTGTCGTGTCGTCAGTAAACTTGATGATGACGTTGGAGCTGTGCATAGCCATGCAGTCGTGGGTGTAGAGGGAGTAGAGGACAGGGCTCAGCACGCATCCCTGGGGGGCTCCCGTGTTGAGGGTCAGTGGCTCTGAGGTGGTGCTGCCCATCCTCACCACCTGGCGGCGGTCCGACAGGAGGTCCAGTATCCAGCTGCACGTGGATGGGGGCACGCCTAGACCTCTAAGCTTGGTGTCGAGCTTGGCAGCAACTATCGTGTTGAACGCTGAGCTGTAGTCCACAAACAGCATTCGCACATAACAGTTCTTTCCCTCCAGGTGGGAAAGGGCAGTGTGGAGGGCCATGGCAATTGGGTCGTCCGTGGATCTGTTTTGACGATATGCAAATTGCCATGGGTCCAGTGTGGCAGGTAACACGGAGCAAATAAAGTCCTTGACCAACCTCTCGAAGCATTTGCTGACAATCGAGGTGAGGGCTACAGGTCTATAGTCATTCAGACATGTTACCTTGGGTTGTTTAGGGACAGGCACGATGGTGGACATCTTGAAGACCGCGGGAACAACAGCCTGGGACAGGGAGAGGTTGAAGATGTCTGCAAAGACTCCTGCCAACTGGTCTGCGCATGCTCTGAGGACGCAGCCCGGGATGTCGTCGGGGCCTGCCGCCTTACGGATGTTCAGCCGCTTGAAGGTGCGGCGCACATCCGCCTCCGAGATGTTCAGCAGGCTGGTCTCCTCATGCGGCACTGGCTTCGGCGGGCTGCCATTCACGTCGAACCGAGCAAAAAAAGTATTTAGCTCTCCTGGGAGGGAGGTAGAGGAGTTCTCTACACAACTGGTTCTCCCTCTGAAGTTCGTTATCGTCTGTAGCCCCTGCCACATACCCCTCGCGTCGTGGCTCTTGAATTTCTCCTCCACTCTGTCCATACTCCCGCTTGGCAGTGACGGTCTTGCGGAGGTCGTAATGGGCTCTCGTATATTCCTCCATATTCCCGGAGCCAAAGGCGGTGTTACGCGCGTGTAGGGCAGCTCGTACATCGCCGTTAATCCACGGATTCTGGTTGGGATATATCCAAACCGACTTGGTCGGAACAACGTCCTCTATGCACTTCTTGATGAACCCGGTGACCGACGACGCGTACTCGTTGATGTTATTGTCCGAGGCAACGCGGAACATGTGCCAGTCAGCGCGATCAAAACAATCCTGCAGCCTAGAGTCCGATTGGTCTGACCAGCATTGGACCTCCCTCACAGCGATCGGTTGCTGCTTCAGTCTCTGCCTATAGGCGGGGAGTAGCTGGATAGAGCGGTGG
>CM051016.1:26434307-26441807 GCA_027704905.1 Muraenolepis orangiensis
CCCGTCCCTCAGGGGCCCCTGAGGGCCTATCTACAGGGTCAGGGCTGTTCTCGGTGTCCTGGCCCCTCGGTGGTGGAATGAACTCCCCGCTGATGACAGGACAGCAGAGTCGCTGCCCATGTTAAATATTACCATCAGTAATTACTATCAGTTAATATGTCACACGGTAATATCACTTAATATATCATATTATGTATCACGTTATATATCACACTATTAATATCACTCAATAACACTATTAACATCACTCATTATATCACATATTTATATCACTTAATGTATCACATATTGATATCACTTAATATATCCCACTATTAATATCACATATTATTATCACTTAATAAATCACATTTGAGACATAAGATATGCCAAAGAGAAACTTAAGAGATGAGATGAGAGAAAACAGGAGATGTTTTATGACAGACTCAGACCTGATGGTTGGTATGAACATCAATTCCATTTGCACGGATTTCTGAAGTGTAAATTATGATTGAGATGAAAGCGGAGGTGGGAGGTTTGGCACATAAAACAACCTGGACGGGTTTCTTCATCAAGAAGAAATAAAGGACGGCGTGAGGTCAGTCTCATTAATCATCCAAATTGGAGGAATTCCTGGAAACGAAAAGATGGAAACGGCTAATCACAGTACAACAGCTGTCACATTATTTATGAACGTAGCAACACCTCAAACCAGAGCTTATAGCTCCGCCTCCAACCAGAGCTCGTTGCTCCGCCTCCAACCAGAGCTCGTAGCTCCACCTCCAACCACAGCTTGTTGCTCCGCCTCCAACCAGAGCTCGTAGCTCCACCTCCAACCACAGCTCGTAGCTCCGCCTCCAACCATGTGTTGGCCCATGTTTCTGTCTGTCTTGTCTTCTTGGTGGACCAACACATGTCCCCACATGTCCCCATGTAGCTTTTGCACTCGAACCTCTAAACTCAAATTGCAATTGCGGATTCTTTGAGGAACCAACTGACCTCCTTAAAAGCTCAAGTACAATACTGCAGTGGTTGTTTTTTAAGAGCCACTGTGCTTGTCTCATAATCGTATTATTGGTAAAACACAATGGTAACCACCACCACCCACTCCAGGGTGGCGGTGGTGGTGGTGGTCTGTGTGAATCCACAGTGCAGTCCTTCCGTCATGATGGTGTGTGTGTCAGGCTTCTCTATCACGAGGGCCGGAACACTGGTTTGCAAAGCGCGGCCCCACCAACGCACTGCACCGCTACAGTCTGCCAGAATGTTTGCATAACATTAGCATCCTTTGGCCCACCGTCGGCGCTCGCGCCCATAACTCAAGACGACTGCAGCTGTCAAAGTAAACCAGAAGTGGGGTTGGTGGGTAAACACAGGACCGACCTGGGGGAACATACCGAGTGGATCCTCTACCCACAGGCCCCCGCGCTTTGATGTCTCAAAAAGAACAAGAATGGGCCGGCGGTGTTTTTCACCCTGCCGCTGAAACCCTAGATCCCCCCCACCCCCCCCCCTCGTGGATCTCTGGGGAGATGAGAGGTGCGAGGAGGAAGGAGAGAGGAGAGAGGAGAAAGGGGTGAGGGTGAGGTCTTTTTTCGGGGAGGCCAAAGTGGAGACTTGAGGGAAAGGGCTTTGATGGGAGACCATCCGTCCGACGGTCTGTCTGGATGGATGATGCGGTCGGGGGGGGGGGGGGAGAGGGGGGGGGGGGGAGAGGACGGGTGAGTGACCAGGAAAGGATCATGGGGAGTAGAGGGGCCGGGTGTAGGGAGGGGGGGGAGGGGGAGAGGGGGGGGGGGGGAGAGGACGGGTGAGTGACCAGGAAAGGATCATGGGGAGTAGAGGGGCCGGGTGTAGGGAGGGGGGGGAGGGGGAGAGGGGGGGGGGAGAGGACGGGTGAGTGACCAGGAAAGGATCATGGGGAGTAGAGGGGCCGGGTGTAGGGAGGGGGGGGGGGTGTCGACGGCTCAGAGTTGACCCAGACGAGAGTCGTGAGAGAGGTGTTGAGTGGGCCCCTGGTGAAAGGGCAGCTGACGCCGGCGCTTCCAAGGAGTTGGTAACAGACACCTGGGCAGGGGTCAACGAGACCCTTCACCCCCTGGTCCTCTTGGAGAGCACTCTAGATATACATCTGCCTAAACGCCACCGCTGACCCCGCTGACCTTCTGCCACCATCTGAAGTTCTGAACTCGGCGTGTTTGACTGATTCCATTTTTGCTGACTTTGGGGCAGGGATAGTCTAGTGGTTTGGGTGTTTGACCACCCAGCTGAAAGCTACTGGGTTTGAACCCCATTGACTGCACTGCCTACCTGTAGGCATCCTAGAGCAAGGCAACCTCTAACCCTACCTTGTCCTTATTGTTCAGTCTCTGTACTGTCTAACCCCTACCCGCTCCTTAATGACCTGTCTCTGTACTGTCTAACCCCTACCTGCTCATTAATGAACCGTCTCTGTACTGTCTAACCCCTACCTGCTCCTTAATGACCTGTCTCTGTACTGTCTAACCCCTACCTGCTCCTTAATGACATGTCTCTGTACTGTCTAACCCCTACCTGCTCCTTAATGACCTGTCTCTGTACTGTCTAACCCCTACCTGCTCCTTAATGACATGTCTCTGTACTGTCTAACCCCTACCTGCTCCTTAATGACCTGTCTAACCCCTACCTGCTCCTTAATGACCTGTCTCTGTACTGTCTATCCCCTACCTGCTCCTTAATGACCCGTCTCTGTACTGTCTAACACCTACCTGCTCCTTAATGACCTGTCTCTGTACTGTCTAACCCCTACCTGCTCCTTAATGACCTGTCTCTGTACTGTCTAACCCCTACCTGCTCCTTAATGACCTGTCTCTGTACTGTCTAACCCCTACCTGCTCCTTAATGACCTGTCTCTGTACTGTCTAACCCCTACCTGCTCCTTAATGACCTGTCTCTGTACTGTCTATCCCCTACCTGCTCCTTAATGACCCGTCTCTGGACTGGCTAACCTCTAGGGAGAGGTTAGCCAGTCCATGTCCCGTCTCTGTACTGTCTAACCCCTACCTGCTCCTCAATGACCCAGTTTGTGTCTGAGTATGTTGAAGTGTAGTTGTAGTTTGTTGAAGTGTGTAGTTGAAGTTTGCTAAAGTGTGTAGTCGTACTTTGTTGAAATATAAAGTCATCAGCTGGGTTTCCATCTAACAGTCGAAGCAAATAAGCCAAATTTTGTAAGTTCGCACAACAACAAAAAACTACTTGGACCAAATAAACAAGGTCAGTGAGGATGGATATTGGGCGGTGACAGTGGGTCACAGGAATGCTTGAGAAAAGCCGACAGCGTAAGTCACGTGAGTTCAAAGTTCGCTACGTCAGAATTGATTCTGCAAAGTTGTTTCCATCTCTGCTTTTGCAAATTAACTCGAGTCGAATCAGTCAAAAACCACCTCAAGCGAGCGTATCAACTTTTATGCGAATCAGAGGAAGTTGATTCAAATTTGGCCGTTTCTATCAACATTTTCTAATGCGATTCTTCAAAATGCAAATAGAAATATGGTGATGGAAACCCGACAAAAGTTAGTTTAAGTGTAGTTGTAGTTTGTTCTGCAGTGTGGCGTGCTGCCCGACCCAGACACTACCGATGTCTTGATCTCTTCATGTACAGTTCATTTAATCGCTGCTCCTAAATGGATCTGAGAGAGGAATGTTTGGACACATCATGCTCTGCTCAGAGTGATGGATGTCTTGGCTTACTCACCTGGTGAAGAGTTACGGTAGGTCTTAATAATTAAACACTCAGTAAACACACAGTAAACACTCTTGTTTCTGGTTTTCTGCATCGGTTTCCCATGGTTTCGAAGGTCCACTTCCCAGGGTCCGAGAGTTTTCTGCTTCTAGATCTACTGGAGGTCTGCTGGAGACACACAGACCTCCAGAAGATCCATGGAACACATCATCATCAGCAGTCAGTCAGTCCACCAGAAGCTCACCGTTTGCGGGGCTAGTTGTTACGTGGGTTTACACGTGTCTTTTCTGTCTGGCTGACAGCTGGAATGACTGTTTGGCTACTTGGCTGAATTGATGACAGTGTGGAAAACAAGACATGGGAAAGTGTAAGACAGACCAATTAGATTAGTCCCAAACAGGCTGAGAGCTGGCAGACAGACAGACAGACAGAGGGGGAGACAGGCAGGCTAGGCTTGCAAGCAGACAGACAGATCGATTGGGAGACAGACTGACAGACAGACAGACAGACTAGCAAACAGTCAAGCTAGGCCGGCAAGTAGACAGGTGGACAGACATGCTGGCAAAAATACAGACACATGTATGTCTGTCACAAGAAGACAGGGAGACAGACAAACTTGTACGGCTGCTTCTTAGAAAACCTCACAATTACACACAACACGCATCAACACACACAACAACACACACAACACACAATAACACACACAACATACACACCAACACACACACACAACATACAAAACAATAGACAACATCACACACATCAACACGCATCAATACACACACAACACACAATAACACACACAACATACACACCAACATACACACACAACACACAAAACAATAGATAACAACATCACACACATCAACACACACACACAACACACAACAACACACACAAGGCATGTTTTGCTTTATAAAGTTGTCGCTAACTGAAGGAACCATCTGTGTGTGTGTGTGGTTGTTCTGTAATAAAGATGGTTGAAATCTTGTATTTTATTGTGGGGAGACAGGGAGGAGAGGGGAGACAGGGAGGAGAGGGGAGGCAGGGAGGAGAGGGGAGACAGGGAGGAGAGGGGAGACAGGGAGGAGAGGGGAGGCAGGGAGGAGAGGGGAGACATGGAGGAGAGGGGAGACAGGGAGGAGAGGGGAGGCAGGGAGGAGAGGGGAGGCAGGGAGGAGAGGGGAGGCAGGGGGGAGAGGGGAGGCAGGGACGAGACAGGGAGGAGAGGGGAGACAGGGAGGCAGGGGGGATGGGGTGGCGATTGACAACATTACAAGCTGTCTGCATACCTCGTCTCCCCTGCGTGATGCCCCGGGACAGCTGGCGGCTAGCAGCTACTTAGCATTAACTCTGGGTGTGTTGTATAGTGTTAGCATCTCGGGTGGCGTTGAGAGTACTAGCTTCAGGTGAGTTTAGCATTAGCATCGGGTGGCACTGAGAGCACTAGCTTATGCTGCGTTTAGCGTAAGCATCGCCTGGTGTTTAATCGTCGGCTTTGGGAGTCGGTTTTTTTTCTTTTAGGTCGCTGGCGGCAAGCGGTGTGACAAAAAACACTTGACCTTTGTCACTTCTCTTCTCCACTTACTTAACACCTGCCTCCTCACAGCTTGGGGTCGGGGAGGAGGAGGAGGAGGAGGAGGAGGGAGGAGGGAGGAGGGAGGAGGGAGGAGGGAGGAGGGAGGAGGGGGAAGGGGGGAAGGGGGAACAGCTGAAGGACCAACCCCCAGGATGTTCTACTGCAGCATCAATTCTGTAGACGCTAGGCTACCTCCTGATGCTAGGTCTCCTTTAAACGCTAAGCTACCTCCAGATGCTAGGTGTTCTTTAGACACGAGGCTACTTCCTGATGCTAAGTGTCCTTTAGACGCTAGGCTAACTCCTGATGCTAGGTGTCGTTAGGCTAACCGCTGACGTTGCAGATCCTATATACGCTAGGCTAACTCCTGAAACTACACAGGAGCTTCTGTTGTGTGACTCATGGTTCACCTGAGAGAGTCTTTACCCAGCGGAGTGAGCATCAAACTGTTAAAGACAACATCAAGGTGTCTTCCTGTCAGTTTGGTTTTCTCTGTTGTCCGTGTGTGCGTTCTTCTCTCTCTCTCTCCTTTCTCTCTCCTGTCTCTCTCCTGTCTCTCTCCTGTCTCTCTCCTGTCTCTCTCTGTCTCTCTCCTCTCTCCTCCTGTCTCTTTCCTCTGTCTCTCTCACCTTTCCTCTGTCTCTCTCTTCCTCTGTCTCTCTTCCTCTCTCTCTCCTCTCTCCTGTCTCTCTATGTCTCTCTCCTCTGGCTCTCTCCTCTCTCTCTCCTCTCTCCTGTCTCTCTCCTGTCTCCTCCTGTCTCTCTCCTCTGTCTCTCTCTCTCCTCTCTCCTGTCTCTCTCTCTGTCTCCCTCCTCTCTTCTCCTGTCTCTCTCCTCTGTCTCTTTTCTCTCTCTCTACTCTCTCCTGTCTCTCTCCTCTCCTTGTGGCGAGGCTTTGTAGCATGTGTTGAAGGATCTCTGCTCTCAAACCTCTGCACCTCGCTTTAAGATCCAACGATGGATCAAATGTGCTTCTTTTAGTGGTGTTCAGAGTTAAGGAGCTCGGCTTGATGTCTATGAGAATGTTGAATATGTCTGCGTGCATGATATTGATCTATTGATTGATTGATTCCAAATACAAAAACTAATTGGAATTACAGTTCGGGGGCTCTGACACCAGACGTATGTGGCAAGATCTGAGGGTCCTCTCCAACTCCATGGGGAGCTCAGGGGCAGTCAACAACAACGACTCAACCCTACCAGACGAGTTAAACAAGTTTTTTGCTCGCTTTGAAAGGGACCATGAGCCGACCAACATCTTGAACATCAGCCCAGAGGACTACATTCTACAACTGTCTGAGTTCGAGGTCCGCAGAATCTTCAGGAGGGTGAAGGCAGGGAAGCCAGCCGGCCCAGACGGAGTTCCATCCCGCGTCTTAAAGACCTGCGCTGACCAGCTGGCTCCTGTGTTCACCGACATCTACAACGCATCACTGCTACAGTCTGTCGTCCCAGTGTGCTTCAAAGAGACAACCATTGTGCCGTTACCCAAAAAGACCAAGGTAACATGCCTCAATGATTATCGTCCAGTGGCTTTACCACCCATAGCCATGAAGTGCCTGGAGAAACATGTAATGTTGCATATAAACTTGTCCATCGCTGAGTCCCTAGACCCACAGTTTGCATACAGACCAAACAGGTCTGTAGACGACGCCATTTCCCTGGCACTACAAACGGCCCTGCAGCACCTAGACAGGAGAGACACCTACGTCAGACTGCTGTTCATTGACTAGAGCTCGGCGTTCAACACCATCGTTCCCTCCAAGTTGGTCCTGAAACTGAGAGACCTAAGTCTGGCCACCCCATCTGTAACTGGATTATGGACTTCCTGACAGGCAGGCCTCAAGTGATGAAGATTGGGAACAACATCTCATCCACTCTGGTCCTCAACACCGGAGCACCCCAAGGCTGCTGCCTCAGTCCCCGGCTGTACTCGCTGTACACACATGACTGTACTGCCACGCACAGCAATAATCGGATTATGAAGTTTGCACCACAGTCATCGGCTTGATAAGCGAGGGCGATGAAACGGAGTACAGAGATGAGGTGGTCCAGCTGACGCGATGGTGTGAGGACAACAGCCTCGCACTGAATGTCAGAAAGACCAAGGAGCTCATCGTGGACTTCAGGAGCCACCGGGGAACCCACTCCACCATCAGCCTGGACGGGACAAAGGTGGAAGTCGTCAGCTGTTTCCGTTTCCTGGGACTACAGATTTCCG
>CM051016.1:26449307-26451807 GCA_027704905.1 Muraenolepis orangiensis
GGAGGAGGCCCCTGACGTCCCCGGGGGCCTCCTCCCGTAGCGCCCTGAGGTGCTACGGGAGGAGCCCCTGACGTCCCCGGGGGCCTCCTCCCGTAGCGCCCTGAGGTGCTACGGGAGGAGGCCCCTGACGTCCCCGGGGGCCTCCTCCCGTAGCGCCCTGAGGTGCTGCGGGAGGAGGCCCCTGACGTCCCCGGGGGCCTCCTCCCGTAGCGCCCTGAGGTGCTACGGGAGGAGGCCCCTGACGTCCCCGGGGGCCTCCTCCCGTAGCGCCCTGAGGTGCTACGGGAGGAGGCCCCTGACGTCCCCGGGGGCCATGCTTCGGGCGCTTATGATATTAACAGAAGAACGTATTTCACAGCTTTCTGTTGACGTCAACGGGCGACAAGAGAAACATAACAAAACGGCCGCTTTCCTCTTTCCTGACGTCGTGATTCCAAGATGGCGTCTGGCGTGTTCCACTGTAAACAAGCAGTAATCTGAGATTTTTGTTGCGGTTAGCCGAGAGCGTTAGCGACGGTGTGTTTATTAATGAGACTCCAGCGGACATGCAGCCTGGGAGTTCCCAGTAGTCGGCGGGGATGGATGGATGATTAACCGGACCGCCGGCGGTGAGAACGCCACTAAGACGGTGTGTGTGTGTGTGTGTGTGTGTGTGTGTGTGTGTGTGTGTGTGTGTGTGTGTGTGACCCAAAACCCTTCTGTTGATACACTCCTTGTTATTATGAAGTAGAACAGCGATCTTTTTGTCACTTTAGTATTTACTCACTGAGTAAAACCCAGCTGGGTGACCATTCTACTCTATTCTACTCTATTCTACTCTATTCTACTCTATTCTACTCTATTTGATTCCATCCTCTTGTACTCGGTTCTATTCTACTCTATCGTATTCTATTCTATCTTGTTCTGCTCTACTCTATTCTATTCTCGTCGTCTTAGGAAACACTCCAGCAGTTCCGCTAACGGCACTCAGTGCTAGTGGTCGGCTAGCTAGCGTAGTATCGGCATGGCCAGCGTGATTAGCCGGTGGCGGCGGTACATTCCCAGCTACCCCGGGGGCCACGACACCACCGTCAACACCACCCATCACTGCCTCCACCCCTCACCCTGCCACCCCTTCGCTCCCCAACGCCTCGCCCTACCCTCCCCCACACCTCACCTTACCTCCCCCACGTCTCACCCCATTCTGCCTCCCCCACGCCTCACCCCCACCCTGCCTCTCCCACACCTCACCCCTCAACCTGCCTCCCCCACACCTCACCCTGCCTCCCCCAAACCTCACCCCCACCCTGCCTCCCCCACACCTCACCCTGCCTCCCCCAAACCTCACCCCCACCCTGCCTCCCCCACACCTCACCCTGCCTCCCCCAAACCTCACCCCCACCCTGCCTCCCCCACACCTCACCCTGCCTCCCCCAAACCTCACCCCCACCCTGCCTGCCCCACACCTCACCCTGCCTCCCCCACACCTCACCCTGCCTCCCCCAAACCTCACCCCCACCCTGCCTCTCCCACACCTCACCCCTCAACCTGCCTCCCCCACACCTCACCCTGCCTCCCCCAAACCTCACCCCCACCCTGCCTGCCCCACACCTCACCCTGCCTCCCCCACACCTCACCCTGCCTCCCCCAAACCTCACCCCCACCCTGCCTGCCCCACACCTCACCCTGCCTCCCCCAAACCTCACCCCCACCCTGCCTCCCCCACACCTCACCCTGCCTCCCCCAAACCTCACCCCCACCCTGCCTCCCCCACACCTCACCCCCACCCTGCCTCCCCCACGCCTCACCCTGCCTCCCCCAAACCTCACCCCCACCCTGCCTCCCCCACGCCTCACCCTGCCTCCCCCACCCCTCACCCCCACCCCTACCCCTCACCCCCACACAGTGGATTGTTCTCCGGGGTCTTAATCTCCTATAGTGTGTCACACGGGACAGACGACACGGGGGGGGTCTTAAATATAGATCTTAAATATAGATCTTAAATATAGATCTTAAATATAGATCTTAAATATAGATCGAGGAACAGACCGCCGTGTTGTCCAGTTATAAATCAAAGGCCCTGGAACCTCAGGACGGGACAGCTGGGGGTAGCCGCCCGGGGGTTGGACACCATCTTGTTGCCCCTCCCCCCTGATTCTCTCTTTCTCTCACACCCCTCATCCCTCTCTCTCTCTCTCTCTCTCTCTCTCTCTCTCTCTCTCTCTCTCTCTTTCTCTTTCTCTCTCTTCCTCTGTCTGTCTCTCTCTCTCTCTCTCTCTCTCTCTCTCTCTCTCTCTTCGTTAGGGGGAGAGACAGTGTGGATGGGAGGCAGGAGGGGGAGACACGGGGCCTGGGGGAGGGAGGGAGGGAGGGAGGGAGGGAGGGAGGGAGGAGGGGGAGACACGGGTGTGGAGGGAGGGAGGGAGGGAGGAGGGGGAGACACAGGGTGTGGAGGGAGGGAGGGAGGGAGGGAGGGAGGGAGGGAGGGAGGGAGGGAGGGAGGAGGAGGGGGAGACACGGG
>CM051016.1:26459088-26461588 GCA_027704905.1 Muraenolepis orangiensis
GTCATTATGGAGCAGGTAGGGGTGGGAGGTCATTATGGAGCAGGTAGGGGTTAGAGGTCATTATGGAGCAGGTAGGGGTGAGAGGTCATTAAGGAGCAGGTAGGGGTTAGAGGTCATGAATGAGCAGGTAGGGGTTAGAGGTCATAAAGAAGCAGGTAGGGGTTAGAGGTCATTAAGGAGCAGGTAGGGGTTAGATGTCATTAAGGAGCAGGTAGGGGTTAGAGGTCATTAAGGAGCAGGTAGGGGTTAGAGGTCATTAAGGAGCAGGTAGGGGTTATGGGTCATTAAGGAGCAGGAAGGGGTTAGGGGTCATTAAGGAGCAGGTAGGGGTTAGGGGTCATTAAGGGGCAGGTCGGGGTTAGGGGTCATTAAGGAGCAGGTAGGGGTTAGAGGTCATTAAGGAGCAGGTAGGGGTTAGAGGTCATTAAGGAGCAGGTAGGGGTTAGAGGTCATTAAGGACCAGGTAGGGGTTAGAGGTCATTATGGAGCAGGTAGGGGTGAGAGGTCATTAAGGAGCAGGTAGGGGTTAGAGGTCATTAAGTAGCAGGTAGGGGTTAAAGGTCATGAATGAGCAGGTAGGGGTTAGAGGTCATAAAGGAGCAGGTAGGGGTTAGAGGTCATTAAGGAGCAGGTAGGGGTTAGATGTCATTAAGGAGCAGGTAGGGGTTAGAGGTCATTAAGGAGCAGGTAGGGGTTAGGGGTCATTAAGGAGCAGGTAGGGGTTAGAGGTCATTAAGGAGCAGGTAGGGGTTAGGGGTCATTAAGGAGCAGGTAGGGGTTAGAGGTCATTAAGGATCAGGTAGGGGTTAGGGTCATTAAGGAGCAGGTAGGGGTTAGAGGTCATTAAGGAGCAGGTAGGGGTTAGGGGTCATTAAGGAGCAGGTAGGGGTTAGAGGTCATTAAGGATCAGGTAGGGGTTAGGGGTCATTAAGGAGCAGGTAGGGGTTAGAGGTCATTAAGGAGCAGGTAGGGGTTAGGGGTCATTAAGGGGCAGGTCGGGGTTAGGGGTCATTAAGGAGCAGGTAGGGGTTAGAGGTCATTAAGGAGCAGGTAGGGGTTAGAGGTCATTAAGGAGCAGGTAGGGGTTAGAGGTCATTAAGGACCAGGTAGGGGTTAGAGGTCATTATGGAGCAGGTAGGGGTGAGAGGTCATTAAGGAGCAGGTAGGGGTTAGAGGTCATTAAGTAGCAGGTAGGGGTTAGAGGTCATTAAGTAGCAGGTAGGGGTTAAAGGTCATGAATGAGCAGGTAGGGGTTAGAGGTCATAAAGGAGCAGGTAGGGGTTAGAGGTCATTAAGGAGCAGGTAGAGGTTAGATGTCATTAAGGAGCAGGTAGGGGTTAGAGGTCATTAAGGAGCAGGTAGGGGTTAGGGGTCATTAAGGAGCAGGTAGGGGTTAGAGGTCATTAAGGAGCAGGTAGGGGTTAGGGGTCATTAAGGAGCAGGTAGGGGTTAGAGGTCATTAAGGAGCAGGTAGGGGTTAGGGTCATTAAGGGGCAGGTCGGGGTTAGGGGTCATTAAGGAGCAGGTAGGGGTTAGAGGTCATTAAGGAGCAGGTAGGGGTTAGAGGTCATTAAGGAGCAGGTAGGGGTTAGAGGTCATTAAGGACCAGGTAGGGGTTAGAGGTCATTATGGAGCAGGTAGGGGTGAGAGGTCATTAAGGAGCAGGTAGGGGTTAGAGGTCATTAAGTAGCAGGTAGGGGTTAAAGGTCATGAATGAGCAGGTAGGGGTTAGAGGTCATAAGGAGCAGGTAGGGTTAGAGGTCATTAAGGAGCAGGTAGGGGTTAGAGGTCATTAAGGAGCAGGTAGGGGTTAGGGTCATTAAGGAGCAGGTAGGGGTTAGAGGTCATTAAGGATCAGGTAGGGGTTAGGGGTCATTAAGGAGCAGGTAGGGGTTAGAGGTCATTAAGGAGCAGGTAGGGGTTAGGGGTCATTAAGGAGCAGGTAGGGGTTAGAGGTCATTAAGGATCTAGGTAGGGGTTAGGGGTCATTAAGGAGCAGGTAGGGGTTAGAGGTCATTAAGGAGCAGGTAGGGGTTAGGGGTCATTAAGGGGCAGGTCGGGGTTAGGGGTCATTAAGGAGCAGGTAGGGGTTAGAGGTCATTAAGGAGCAGGTAGGGGTTAGAGGTCATTAAGGAGCAGGTAGGGGTTAGAGGTCATTAAGGACCAGGTAGGGGTTAGAGGTCATTATGGAGCAGGTAGGGGTGAGAGGTCATTAAGGAGCAGGTAGGGGTTAGAGGTCATTAAGTAGCAGGTAGGGGTTAAAGGTCATGAATGAGCAGGTAGGGGTTAGAGGTCATAAAGGAGCAGGTAGGGGTTAGAGGTCATTAAGGAGCAGGTAGAGGTTAGATGTCATTAAGGAGCAGGTAGGGGTTAGAGGTCATTAAGGAGCAGGTAGGGGTTAGGGGTCATTAAGGAGCAGGTAGGGGTTAGAGGTCATTAAGGAGCAGGTAGGGGTTAGGGGTCATTAAGGAGCAGGTAGGGGTTAGAGGTCATTAAGGAT
>CM051016.1:26469088-26471588 GCA_027704905.1 Muraenolepis orangiensis
GCGCACCGGACTATAAGGCGCACCGTCGGTTTTTGAGAAAATTTACGGTTTTTAAGTGCGCCTTATAGTCCCGAAAATACGGTACGTCTAATACATCAACTAATACACAGTGCAGCCAATACAATATGTCACGCACCTAGGGATACATCCCACTCTCATATAAGACATCCACATATCATCTACATATGTCCAACACATAATGCATCAGCTACTCAAATCTTAAAGATATATTATAATATTATAATCACATACTTTACATTACATTTAGGAAACACCAGCCTACCAGCCCATAACCATATTAAATAATAATAATCTTGCCGACACATAACGACACATATTTTCAATACCACGTCAAAAAGGGTTCTGCTGTCTTAAACAGCAGATTGGAACCTCATAAAATAATAACTGAGTTGACTTTGATTGATTGATTTGATTATGGAGTCACTAACAAACATATCAGGAAGAACATATCAGATCCTTGTGGTTATTCATCCTTGGGGCTGTTTCGGTGTGTGTGTGTGTGTGTATACGTGTGTGTGTGTGTGTGTGTGTATGTGTGTGTGTGTGTGTGTGTGTGTGTGTGTGTGTGTGTATGTGTGTATATATGTGTATGTGTGTGTGTGTGTGTGTGTGTGTGTGTGTGTGTGTGTGTGTGTTGCTACATTCTCTGACTCGGGACCTCTCCCTTTTCCTGGGGCGTTGTGTTGTGATATTTATTCATTATTACACGATCGTGTTCACAAAAGATGTATTCTGTGGAGAGGTTACTGACGTTCAATAAAGCTTTGTGTTTTTGAATGTTTACTATTTCACCAGTAAGCAGACGCCTTCATCCGGCAAAAAACGAGATGTGAGTCACGAAGAAGCAGACCTCGGGCGTCGAACTCACAACCTTCGTTCTGGGAGACCCTAGGCTCCCTGACTTCACTATAACGACCTCTCTCATGTTCTACAGAACACTAATTGGTGCATTGTCACATTGGTACTATTCTATTAGATCTATTGATCTATTGACCCGATAGATCGGCTGGTGATCAATAGGTTCACGTACCTTGCAGGTTCCTCCGTTGTGGCACGGGCCCTGACAGCCGTTAACATCTGTGGGGAACAATAGGACACAGTGTGAGGGGCAGAGGACATTGAATTATTGATCTATTGATCGTCTTATTGATCGGATCAGCACTTGTAGCTGGAGCATGCTGGAAACT
This sequence comes from Muraenolepis orangiensis, assembly GCA_027704905.1. Classification (NCBI taxonomy): domain Eukaryota; kingdom Metazoa; phylum Chordata; class Actinopteri; order Gadiformes; family Muraenolepididae; genus Muraenolepis; species Muraenolepis orangiensis. Next base: position 26,470,297 of record CM051016.1, read on the forward strand.
GTTAGAGTTAGAAAGGAGAGAGAGAGAGAGAGAGAGAGAGAGAGAGAGAGAGAGAGAGAGAGAGAGAGAGGGAGAGAGAGGGAGAGAGCGGGCGTTCTTCTGCCATGCACACACAGGTAACACACACAGGTAACACACACGCGGTTAGCACACACATGCAACAACGCAAACAATTCAATAATCGTTCCAAAATAAGATCAGAAGAAGAAGTCAGGTCAGGTGGAGGTGAGTACAGCCTTCTGACAGAGGAGCCCAGGGGGGAGACAGAGCTAGAGACTAAAGGGGGAGACAGCTAGGGACTAGAGGGGGAGACAGAGCTAGGGATGAGAGGGGGAGACAGAGCTAGGGATGAGAGGGGGAGACAGAGCTAGGGATGAGAGGGGGAGACAGAGCTAGGGATGAGAGGGGGAGGCAGAGCTAGGGATGAGAGGGGGAGACAGCTTGGGACTAAAGGGGGAGACAGAGCTAGAGACTAAAGGGGGAGACAGCTAGGGACTAGAGGGGGAGACAGAGCTAGGGATGAGAGGGGGAGACAGAGCTAGGGATGAGAGGGGGAGACAGAGCTCGGGATGAAAGGGGGAGACAGAGCTAGGGACTAAAGGGGGAGACAGAGCTAGGGACTAAAGGGGGAGACAGAGCTAGGGATGAGAGGGGGAGACAGAGCTAGGGACTAGGAGGGAGACAGAGCTAGGGGTGAGAGGGGGAGACAGCTAGGGACTAAAGGGGGAGACAGAGCTAGGGGTGAGAGGGGGAGACAGAGCTAGGGACTAGGAGGGAGACAGAGGCCAGAAGAGGCCTTTTGATTGGACAGCGGCTTGGAAGGGGGACCTTAGGATTGGCCCGGAAGGTAAAATACTAACTGATGTCACAGTTCAGCCCCGCCCATCCAGGGAAGCAGGTGCAGTGATATCCACCAATCAGATTTTTGCAAGAGTGAGCATTGAGACAAGGCTGCCCAGCACACTCATTTACATCTGCAACATATGAAGAGAGAGGGAGGGAGAGAGAGAGGAGAGAGAGAGAGAGAGAGAGAGAGAGAGAGAGAGAGAGAGAGAGAGAGAGAGGGAGAGAGACAGAGAGAGAGAGAGAGAGAGAGAGAGAGAGAGAGAGAGAGAGAGAGAGAGAGAAGGGAGGTAGAGAGACATATAGATAGAGAGAATGGAGGGGGAGAGACAGAGAGATAGAGGGAGGGAGAGAGATAGAGAGACAGCAAGAGAGAGACATAGAAAGAGAGAGAAAGAGAGAGTAGAGCAAGTGAGCAAGAGAGAGAGTAGAGCGAGTGAGTGAGAGAG
>CM051016.1:26474088-26486588 GCA_027704905.1 Muraenolepis orangiensis
GCATGGCACACATATTTCTATCCGCCATCGAGCCAATCGGAGAGGAGCAGGGGGAAGTAGGTGGGCGGAGCTACTGCTCACCTTTAGCACAGGTGGGCCCGGACCAGCCGGCCGGACAGTGGCACTGGAACCCGGACGGAACCTCGTGGCAGGTTCCTCCGTTGGCACAGGGGTTGGACATGCAGGCATGCTCCGCTGTGGGGGAGAGAGGGAGGGGGAGAGAGATGTACACCTTGTAAGTCGCTTTGGATAAAAGCGTCTGCCAAATGCCCTAAATGTAAATGTAAGAGACAGAGAGAGAGAGGGAGAGAGAGACAGAGAGAGAGAGAGAGAGAGAGAGAGAGAGAGAGAGAGAGAGAGAGAGAGAGAGAGAGAGAGAGAGAGAGAGAGAGAGAGAGAGAGAGAGAGAGAGAGAGAGAGAGGGAGAGAGAGAGAGAGAGACAGAGAGAGAGAGAGGGAGAGAGAGTCTAGATTAAGGGGAGGGAGGGACACACATACTGTACACATGTGTGTATGTGTCTCACAGTGTGTTTGTGTGGTGTGTGTGTCTCACCCTGTGTGTGTGTGCATCACACTGTGTGTGTGCGCCTCTCACTGCGTGTGTGTGTCTGTGCGCGTATGTGTGTGTGTATGTGTGTGTCTGCGCGCATACGTATGTGTGTGAGTGTCTCACCGATCTCGCAGGTCTTCCCTGAGTATCCTTGGCGACAGGAGCAGTGGTACTCGTCTGGCTCCGTGTTCAGACACGTCCCTCCGTGTTTACATGGATGGTTGGTCCCGCAGTAGTTCAGATCTGACCCACACACATGCCCACAGAGGTCAGAGGTCAGAGGTCAGAGGTCAGGGTGTCTCTGAGATCAGAGGCTCTACACAACACGTTTGGTTCTACACAACACGTTTGGAGAGAAACCAGATGAGGAGAGGAGGGAGAGAGACCAGGTGAGGAGAGCTAGAGAGAGAGAGAGAGAGAGAGAGAGAGAGAGAGAGAGAGAGAGAGAGAGAGAGAGAGAGAGAGAGAGAGAGAGAGAGAGAGAGAGAGAGAGAGAGAGACCAGGTGAGGAGGGAGACCAGGTAAGAGAGAGACAGAGAGGGACCAGGTGAGCGAGAGAGAGACCATGTGAGGAGAGAATGAGAGTGAGACCGGGTGAGGAGACAGAGGGAGACCAGGTGAGGAGAGAGAGACCAGCTGAGCGAGAGAGAGACCAGCTGAGGAGACAGAGAGAGAGATAAGATAAGCTAAGATGTCTTTATTTTCATTGTAGTCACAATCCAATGAGATTGCGAGTGGAGTTCAAACACACACACACACACACTGCATGGCACGTACAAACATACATTACATACACATACAATACATTTTAAAGATATGCATTGAAACTTGACATAATGCAGACAGTATGTTAATGTCATTCATGGGCTGTTTGGTTGGAGGTTTTTGTTGCCAGCTGGTTGCCATGCCAACTCCTTTGGATCAAGTGTTTAAAACTTGAAAAAAACATGCAATCTTGTATTTACTGGTAGTGTGTATAGATATAGTGTATTTACTGGTAGTATATATAGATATAGTGTGTATTTACTGGTAGTATATATAGATATAGTGTATTTACTGGTAGTATATATAGATATAGTGTGTATTTACTGGTAGTATATATAGATATAGTGTGTATTTACTGGTAGTATATATAGATATAGTGTGTATTTACTGGTAGTATATATAGATATAGTGTGTATTTACTGGTAGTATATATAGATATAGTGTATTTACTGGTAGTATATATAGATATAGTGTATTTACTGGTAGTATATATAGATATAGTGTGTATTTACTGGTAGTGTGTATAGATATAGTGTGTATTTACTGGTAGTATATATAGATATAGTGTGTATTTACAGTAGTGTGTTTATCAAAGGAAGGTGAGAGAACAACTCGTCACCAGAAGTCAAAGTGACTTTGAGCCAGGGCTCAGGTACAGTCCAGTAATTCAGCTAAAGGTGTAACTCGATAGTGTGTATTTACTGGTAGTATATATAGATATAGTGTATTTACTGGTAGTATATATAGATATAGTGTATTTACTCGTAGTGTATAGTATATTGTAGATTAAATTGAGCTTGATTTGATTAAATTGATTGTCTCGGACCTGCACTGTGATGAACAACATTGTATGTTATCATTCTATTATTATTATTGATATTATTATTAATATTATTATTAATATTATTATTATTATTATGATTATTAATATTATTATTATTATTACTATTCGTTCCCGTGGTGATCAGTGGTACCTTTGTCACAGAGCCAGCCTCCCCAGTTCTTCTCACACTCACAGTGCCAGGGGACGGAGCAGGTTCCGTGGACACACCCCGGGTAGGGCAGGCACTGGTCACACAGAAGGCCCTGCCAGCCGTACTTACACCTGGAGGACCGCGTTACCACATGTTCACTAATGACATGAAATACACCAAACATGCACTCATTTCACTGAATAAACGCTTATTACACCAAATATTAACTTGTTACAACCAAATGTTCACTAATTACACCAGATATTCTCATATTACACAAATATTCATTAAATACAACAAACATTCACTAATTACACTGAATAAACGCTTTTTACACCAAATATTCACACGAGGGAATGGGGCGTAAGCATTCCATTGTACGAGTATGAAGGGGTGAGGAGGGGAGTATGAAGGGGTGAGGAGGGGAGTATGAAGGGGTGAGGAGGGGAGTATGAAGGGGTGAGGAGGGGAGTATGAAGAGGTGAGGAGGGGAGAATGAAGGGGTGAGGAGGGGAGCATGAAGGGGTGAGGAGGGGAGTATGAAGGGGTGAGGGGAGTATGAAGAGGTGAGGAGGGGAGTATGAAGGGGTGAGGAGGGGAGTATGAAGGGGTGAGGAGGGGAGTATGAAGGGGTGAGGAGGGGAGTATGAAGGGGTGAGGAGGGGAGTATGAAGGGGTGAGGGGAGTATGAAGGGGTGAGGAGGGAAGCATGAAGGGGTGAGGAGGGGAGCATGAAGGGGTGAGGAGGGGAGTATGAAGGGGTGAGGGGAGTATGAAGGGGTGAGGAGGGGAGTATGAAGGGGTGAGGAGGGGAGTATGAAGGGGTGAGGAGGGGAGTATGAAGGGGTGAGGAGGGGAGTATGAAGGGGTGAGGAGGGGAGTATGAAGGGGTGAGGGGAGTATGAAGGGGTGAGGAGGGAAGCATGAAGGGGTGAGGAGGGGAGCATGAAGGGGTGAGGAGGGGAGTATGAAGGGGTGAGGGGAGTATGAAGGGGTGAGGAGGGGAGTATGAAGGGGTGAGGAGGGGAGTATGAAGGGGTGAGGAGGGGAGTATGAAGGGGTGAGGGGAGTATGAAGGGGTGAGGAGGGAAGCATGAAGGGGTGAGGAGGGGAGCATGAAGGGGTGAGGAGGGGAGTATGAAGGGGTGAGGGGAGTATGAAGGGGTGAGGAGGGGAGTATGAAGGGGAGTATGAAGGGGTGAGGGGAGTATGAAGGGGTTAGGAGGGGAGCATGAAGGGGTGAGGGGAGTATGAAGGGGTGAGGAGGGGAGTATGAAGGGGTGAGGGGAGTATGAAGGGGTGAGGAGGGGAGTATGAAGGGGTGAGGAGGGAAGCATGAAGGGGTGAGGAGGGGAGCATGAAGGGGTGAGGAGGGGAGTATGAAGGGGTGAGGGGAGTATGAAGGGGTGAGGAGGGGAGTATGAAGGGGTGAGGAGGGGAGTATGAAGGGTTGAGGAGAGTATGAAGGGGTGAGGAGGGGAGTATGAAGGGGTGAGGAGGGGAGTATGAAGGGGTGAGGAGAGTATGAAGGGGTGAGGAGGGGAGTATGAAGGGGTGAGGAGAGTATGAAGGGGTGAGGAGGGGAGTATGAAGGTGTGAGGAGGGGAGTATGAAGGGGTGAGGAGGGGAGTATGAAGGGGTGAGGAGGGGAGTATGAAGGGGTGAGGAGGGGAGTATGAAGGGGTGAGGAGAGTATGAAGGGGTGAGGAGGGAAGCATGAAGGGGTGAGGAGGGGAGCATGAAGGGGTGAGGAGGGGAGTATGAAGGGGTTAGGGGAGTATGAAGGGGTGAGGAGGGGAGTATGAAGGGGTGAGGAGGGGAGTATGAAGGGGTGAGGAGGGGAGTATGAAGGGTTGAGGAGAGTATGAAGGGGTGAGGAGGGAAGCATGAAGGGGTGAGGAGGGGAGCATGAAGGGGTGAGGAGGGGAGTATGAAGGGGTGAGGGGAGTATGAAGGGGTGAGGAGGGGAGCATGAAGGGGTGAGGGGAGCATGAAGGGGTGAGGAGGGGAGTATGAAGGGGTGAGGGGAGTATGAAGGGGTGAGGAGGGGAGCATGAAGGGGTGAGGAGGGGAGTATGAAGGGGTGAGGAGGGGAGTATGAAGGGGTGAGGAGGGGAGTATGAAGGGGTGAGGAGAGTATGAAGGGGTGAGGAGGGAAGCATGAAGGGGTGAGGAGGGGAGCATGAAGGGGTGAGGAGGGGAGTATGAAGGGGTTAGGGGAGTATGAAGGGGTGAGGAGGGGAGTATGAAGGGGTGAGGAGGGGAGTATGAAGGGGTGAGGAGGGGAGTATGAAGGGTTGAGGAGAGTATGAAGGGGTGAGGAGGGAAGCATGAAGGGGTGAGGAGGGGAGCATGAAGGGGTGAGGAGGGGAGTATGAAGGGGTGAGGGGAGTATGAAGGGGTGAGGAGGGGAGCATGAAGGGGTGAGGGGAGCATGAAGGGGTGAGGAGAGGAGTATGAAGGGGTGAGGGGAGTATGAAGGGGTGAGGAGGGGAGTATGAAGGGGTGAGGAGAGTATGAAGGGGTGAGGAGGGAAGCATGAAGGGGTGAGGAGGGGAGCATGAAGGGGTGAGGAGGGGAGTATGAAGGGGTTAGGGGAGTATGAAGGGGTGAGGAGGGGAGTATGAAGGGGTGAGGAGGGGAGTATGAAGGGGTGAGGAGAGTATGAAGGGGTGAGGAGGGGAGTATGAAGGGGTGAGGATAGTATGAAGGGGTGAGGAGGGGAGTATGAAGGTGTGAGGAGGGGAGTATGAAGGGGTGAGGGTAATATGAAGGGGTGAGGAGGGGAGTATGAAGGGGTGAGGAGGGGAGTATGAAGGGGTGAGGGTAATATGAAGGGGTGAGAAGGGTATGAAGGGGTGAGGAGGTGGAGTAGGAAGGGGTATGAAGGGGTAAGTAGGGCTGGGCGATATGGACCAAAAATCATATCCCGGTATTTTTAGGCTGCATCGCGATATATACGATATATATATATATATAAACATATATATATATATGTTTATATATATATATATCGGTATTTTATACAAATTTGGCTCATTTTTCAGTTTTAAATGCCAATAACAGGCATTCCCTTTTAGAAAATATACAGCTGCACACTACATATTAACATGTAAATGAAAAGGTACATAATAATCAAAAAATAAGAAATAATCAAAATCCATCAAATAAATCGCAAATAAAACAGCGTAGAGAGCGAACAGCGCAGAGAGGGAACAGCGCAGAGAGGGAACAGCGCAGAGGGAACAGCGCAGAGAGGGAACAGCGCAGAGAGGGAACAGTGTAGAGAGGGAACAGCGCAGAGGGAACAGCGCAGAGAGAACAGCGCAGAGGGAACAGCGCAGAGAGGGAACAGCGTAGAGAGGGAACAGCGCAGAGAGAACAGCGCAGAGAGGGAACAGCGTAGAGAGCGAACAGCGCAGAGAGGGAACAGCGCAGAGAGGGAACAGCGCAGAGAGGGAACAGCGTAGAGAGGGAACAGCGCAGAGGGAACAGCGCAGAGAGGGAACAGCGTAGAGAGGGAACAGCGCAGAGAGGGAACAGCGTAGAGAGGGAACAGCGCAGAGAGGGAACAGCGTAGAGAGGGAACAGCGCAGAGAGGGAACAGCGTAGAGAGGGAACAGCGCAGAGAGGGAACAGCGCAGAGAGGGAACAGCGCAGAGAGGGAACAGCGCAGAGAGGGAACAGCGCAGAGAGAACAGCGCAGAGGGGGAACAGCGCAGAGAGGGAACAGAGCAGAGGGGGAACAGCGTAGAGAGGGAACAGCGCAGCGAGGGAACAGCGTAGAGAGGGAACAGCGCAGAGGGAACAGCGCAGAGGGAACAGCGTAGAGAGGGAACAGCGCAGAGGGAACAGCGCAGAGAGAGAACAGCGTAGAGAGGGAACAGCGCAGAGGGAACAGCGCAGAGGGAACAGCGTAGAGAGGGAACAGCGCAGAGAGGGAACAGCGCAGAGAGGGAACAGCGCAGAGGGAACAGCGTAGAGAGGGAACAGCGCAGAGAGGGAACAGCGCAGAGAGGGAACAGCGCAGAGGGAACAACACAGAGAGGGAACAGCGCAGAGAGGGAACAGCGCAGAGGGAACAGTGTAGAGAGGGAACAGCGTAGAGAGGGAACAGCGCAGAGAGGGAACAGCGCAGAGGGAACAGCGCAGAGGGAACAGCGCAGAGAGGGAACAGCGCAGAGAGGGAACAGCGTAGAGAGAACAGCACAGAGAGAACAGCCTACGTTATATGGACTCGGAGATGAAAGGGGACAAAACGGCTTTAATGCAAAAAACAAAAACAACGGTCATAACATAACTTCAGACATATCGGTATGACGGTATGGTCCCATCTACATATCGCCTTATGAAATATACCGGTATAACTCATAATACCGATATACCGCCCAGCCCTAGTAAAGAGGGGAGTATGAAGGGGTGAGGAGGAGTATGAAGGTTTACTTTACAGTTGGTTTGTGGCAGGGATCTGTTATTTCAAGGCCAATGATAACCCTGCCCCACCTGTCCGCTCATATCTCTCCCGATGGCTATTTAAAGACTCCCCCCCCCCCCCCCCCCCCTTAACCTCCCCCCTAACCTCACCCTCCCACCCAGTCAAACACTCACACACTCCAGCATGGAACACTTCTGAGTTTGAAGTGATGAATTTCACGACGCAAGCGCTGGTTCTAGCGGAACTTTTCAATACCAATGCAGAACTTAGCGCCAACGAGTTAGCCATAATGGATTATACAACACTAATGCTAGCCCTAGTGCTTAGACCAAAGCTGCAGCTAATGCAGCATTGGCCGACTGCAGACTAGCAGGCTGTAGCTATGGGAGTTAGCCCTGTGTTGCTACACCCAACGCTGTGTGTACAACGTTGCACAACACAACAAGGAAAACATACTTTCTATATTTGTCAAGGTGGTGTTTTGGAACATTCTATTCTGAGCTTTACAGACAATCAGGGCTCTAGAATAGACTGTGTATTTATATTCAACTTCCTGGAACAGCCTTTATTATATTTTGCTCATTGCTCATTTCCGATTCTTAGTTAAAGTAGCTACAATCGGTTTGAAACCAACCAACACATTCTAGGTTACGTTTAACATTAGCAGTGCTAATGCGCTGTGTTGTCGGTGAAATACTCCACAACACACGCTATGTCTTAGTTGAAATGCCTGGCATTCCTCTGTGTGTGTCAATCATAGCCCTGTAGCACGTCGCATGCTATGTGGTAGCATGCTGTGCTATGCTATGTGGTGGATATCAGTGGTCACCGGCGGTAACACCTGCACAGTGTTAGCGCAAGCTGTGCTAACGTCACAAAGCGGCGGTCGTACTGACCGACGGACGGACGGTCGCGAGCTAGCCGCAGGTCGCCCTAACCGGCGGTCGCAAGCTAGCAGCGTTAGTGCTGGCGGCGGCGGTGTTGTTATGAGCAGAGGGGACAGTCTGTCTGGCTGCAGTGTGGGAGCGCTGGCCAGGCAAGCTAGCGGCCCGTGGTTAGCCCACAGGCTAACAGGGGTAGCATTAGCCACACCGCCGGCGGCCAGCGCTGATGCAGATTCACCCCGACAATGGAGGGGGCAGCCAGGTCCAAAAATACCCCGGGGCCCCACGATAAACCACACCCTGGAGGGTGGTGGTGTGGTGGGCAGGGGTGAGGAGAGGGGGAGACATGGGGGGTGAGGAGAGGGGGAGACATGGGGGGTGAGGAGAGGGGGAGACATGGGGGGGGGGGAGATGGGGGAGGTGGTGGTGGGGGGAGAACTGCTGAATTATTTACGGGAAGGCCGCGGGACGGACTTAGCTCTGTTGCCTAGCGACATCTTTGTGAAGTCACATGAGCGTAGGAAGGGAATGCAGCGTGAGGACTACACACTAAATACTACACACTAAATACTACACACTAAATACTTCATTCTGAATACTACACACTCCACACTAAATAAACTACACTACACACTTAATAATGCATACTACACACTAATGTAATGTACACTACACATTAAATAAACTACATTACACACTAAATAAACTACACACTAAATAAACTACACTACACACTAAATAAACTACACTACGCACTAAATACACTACACAAAAAAAAAAATGACACACTAGACACTAAATACTACACACTTAATACCACACACTAAATACTACTCTCTATATACTTATAATAATATATAGATCTCTCTCTCTCTCTCTCTCTCTCTAGGAACTTTTCCTTCTAAATGCTGGTTTTCCTTTTCTCTGGCCAGTGTTCCTGCATGCGACAACATTCCGGTATCCCGATGTCGGTTATTATTGGCTGGACTCAACCAAACCACATCCAACTTTCTCCAATACCACTCTCAATCTCCATGGACTCTCCAGTCTACATCCAATATGTCCTGACATTAAAGGTGCAGAGGAAGTGAATTTGAATGTTGGACTCACTTGCACTCCCCCGGCTTGGTGCAGGTCCCGTGCTGAAGGCTGCAGCCCGGCTTGCAGATGGCTTCAGGACAGAAAGGGAAGAGCAGGTGAGCACCAGTAACATCAGGTAACAACAGGTAAGACCAGGTGTGACAAAATGAGCCAAAGTAACCCAGGGTGAGACCAGGTTAGACCTGCTTAGAACCAGTAAAATCCAGTAGACCAGATGAGACCCAGTAATACCAGGCATGTATATCCAGGAAACAATAGGTAAGACCAGATGAGACCAGGTAAGACCTGCTCAGCCCCTGTAAAACCCAGTAGACAAGGTGAGACCTGCTAAGACCCAGTAGACAAGGTGAGACCAGGTGAGACCAGGTGACTCCAGGTAAGACATACTCAGAGACCCAGTCACACCCAGTAGACCAAGGTGATACCAGGTGACACCAGGTTAGTCCAGGTCAGACCAGGTGAGACCAGCTGATCCCAGCTGAGACCAGGTGAGTCCATGTCAGACCAGAGTGAGGCCAGGTGAGACCAGATGAGACCAGGTGAGCTGCCCCTCACCGATGTCGCAGGTGGGTCCACTCCAGCCCTCCAGGCACCGTATGTTCCCCAGGTGGTCGCAGTTGTAGTGTCCGAAGTAGTCGTCCCGGGGCCGGCACACCTTGTTGCACTGGCTGCTGTAGTAGTGCTCCTCACAGAGCACCTGCACCGTGTACTCCATGGCAGCGCTGGACCCCGGGTGGACCACCTTCTGTCTCTCCTCCCCGGGGGTCATCATGCCCTTGAAGATGCTCCTCTCGATCAGGAGCTCCTCGTCTGGAGGGGGGGGATGGGGATGTCAGACGACAACAAACAACAAACAACAAACAACAAACAACACATACAAGAAGCATGGTGAAGACCGACCGACTAAAGGCCTCAGGAACCTGAGAGATCTCGGGGATCAGGGGTATCAGTGAAGAGCAGGAGGGACTTGACAAGCGGTCATCAGTGGAAATCCTACACCTGGAGTCAACCTGAATCAGAACTAAACTCCAGCTACACCAACACAAAGCCTGAGGGAAGGAGAACTCCACTCCTTTTGTCCGACCGACAGCTTGCCGTACAATAGGGAAGAAAAGAGGAGCCAGCGGGCCCGGAGAGCTCCATTACTGACAGTTTTGATCCTTTCTTGAGTTAAATGCTTTTAACTCCGCAGGATATCCTGCTGGAGCTGACAGGAAGTAAATGGTAAACGGTAAATGGACTGCATTTATATAACACTTTTAACCAAAGCGCTTTACAAGTTGTGCCTCGCGTTCACCCTTTCATACACACATTCATACACACATTCATACACACATTCATTCATACATGCACCGACGGCGGTGTCAGCCATGCGAGGAGACAGCCAGCTGGCCAGGAGCAGTTAGGGTTAGGGTGTCTTGCTCAAGGACACCTCCATACTTGGGCTAGGAGGAGGAAGAGGCGGGGATCGAACCAGCAACCTTCAGTTGCCAGACAACCCATGTCACTAGTAAGCACAGATACGGGTTCAACGTTACAGTAAGCCTGACAGGACATGAATACACGCTACGCTTAGCAGCTAGCAGCTACTGTCTGGTTGGTCTGCAGCCACTACATACCAAAATATAGACCAATCACCTCCCACACACACTTAATAAGACTGTTACCAGGGAGAGGGAAACAGAGATGAAGAGAGACAGCAGGAGAGGGAGAAAGTGAGAGAGCGGGAGGGAGAGCGGGGGAGAGAGGGTGAGTGAGTGCGAAGGGGAGAGAGAAGGAGAGGGAGACAGAGAGGGAGGGAGAGATGAAGAGAGAGAGCAGGAGGGATGGAGACAGAGAGAGGGAGGGACAGCGGAAGAGAGAGGGTAAGAGACAGAGAGAGACAGAGAGAATGGGGGGGGAGAGAGAGAGACATAGTGGGAAAGAGAGGGAGGGGGGAGGGAGTAGTGGTGACATAAGTGTCCTCCAGAATAGTCGAGTAGCCGGTACCTCTATGAGGTTACACTGGGGGTTAGTGTTACTACACTATCAAACCCTTAATCACACCACAAGACACGTGGGTTGACAGGGAACAACCTGGAGCTAACAGAGGGATGGAGACCCTGGACCAGGGTAGCAGCACAGGGATGTCGGAATTGGACAAAACTTGGTGGTTAGATTACTTATGGGTGAAGAAACAGTGGATTGTGGAGCAGATCCGGATCCGGACAGACGCTTCAAATGATCATCAAGCCAACAGGAAGAGTACCCACAATGCACCTTGATTAACAACTTTAAGTCTCTTCGGTTTGTCCTCGGGCGACGTTCCGACGGGCTGAGAGTCTGAGAGTTATATAAAGCACACGGCCTCTGAGGCAAACCCTGGGAGAGGTTTGTTTTAACCTGCAGGGAGGCCTAGCTGGGTGGGATTTATGAGCTTGTCAGGGTGCAGGCTCTTGGCTCGGAATCAGACGGCGTTCTTAAACTAACAATGCTACCATTCAGCCTGCCGTTCGCCACTAACGGGACGCGCAACCAACCGGAGCGCTACCAACGTGGCCCCGCCCTCCTGGCATGTAAGCACACGTAAAACAATCATGACCAGCAAGTACAATACCGACCAATCACACGACTTGCTTCCTCCCTGCTGCCTCCTCTCCAGCCCGCTGACTGGGCCTCAGAGGGACCAGGAGAGGGACAATCTCTCTCTCTCTCTCTCTCTCTCTCTCTCTCTCTCTCTCTCTCTCTCTCTCTCTCTCTCTCTCTCTCTCTCTCTCTCTCTCTCTCTCTCTCTCTCTCTCTCTCTCTCTCTCTCTCTCTCTCTCTCTCTCTCTCTCTCTCTCTCTGTCTCTCTTTCTCTCTCTCTTTGACTCTGACACTTTCTCGCTCTATCTGACTCTGGCACTCTCTCTCTGTCTCTCTCTCTCCCCCCCCTCCCCCCCCCCTCTGGTCAGGGGTCATAACCAATGGCTGGACAAGATGATGACATCACACACACCGTGGGAGGGCATAAAAAGAGTGAGAGACAAAGAAAGAGACATAGGGGAGAAAGGGGAGCGAGACAGAGGGAGAAAAACAGAGAGGGAGGGAGACATTAAGGAGGTGATGAAGGAGGAGGGGGGAGGCCACCAGGAGACCCAGGTGTTCAGTAGAGACAGTGAGAGACTACAGGGAGGTGGCTCCTCAGCCAATCAGCTGTCTGGGCTGTCAGCCAATCCCTGCGGCGGTCCCCCACGCAGCTTGGTTCCCACGGCCAGGTGAGTCATGAGGAGACACAACGTGGTGCTAACACATGTTCACCTCCTCCTCATCATCTCCTCCTAACCTCCTCCTCATCCTCACCTCCTCCTCATCCTCACCTCCTAACCTCCTCCTCATCATCTCCTCCTAACCTCCTCCTCATCCTCACCTCCTCCTCATCCTCACCTCCTCCTCATCATCATCTCCTCCTAACCTCCTCTTCACCTCCTCCCTCCTCCTCATCCTCACCTCCTTTCACCTCCTCCTCATCTCCTCCTAACCTCCTCCTCATCCTCACCTCCTCATCATCATCTCCTCCTAACCTCCTCCTCCTCCTCATCCTCACCTCCTAACCTCCTCTTCACCTCCTCCCCTCCTCCTCATCATCATCTCCTCCTAACCTCCTCCTCATCCTCACCTCCTCCTCATCCTCACCTCCTCCTCATCACCATCTCCTCCTAACCTCCTCTTCACCTCCTCCCCTCCTCCTCATCCTCACCTCCTCCTCATCCTCCTAACCTCCTCTTCACCTCCTCCCCTCCTCATCATCATCTCCTCCTAACCTCCTCTTC
>CM051016.1:26491588-26511588 GCA_027704905.1 Muraenolepis orangiensis
TCACTCCCTACTCACTATATAATCACTCCCTACTCACTATATAATCACTCCCTACTCACTATATAATCACTCCCTACTCACTATATAGAGCACTATATAATCACTCACTACTCACTACATAATCACTCACTACTCACTATATAATCACTCCCTACTCACTATATAATCACTCCCTACTCACTATATAGAGCACTACTACTGAGTAGTGAGTGATTATGAGTGATTATGAGTTTGGCATTTTGTAATGCTGTCCAAATGTAAAGCTGTCGAAACTGTTATCCCCAAATTGAACTCATGGTATCCCAGAATGCATCGTGCAAAGTAGTGGACAATCGATGGTCACTAACCCAGCAGATATCCAATCATCTGAATAATCATCAGCTGAAAGAAAAAGGGCAGATGGACAAGAAGCGACGTCCACCGGCGAAGATCTGACACGTTTAATTATGGGACAGACATGACGTCATTAACGGAGACTCCAGTAGTGTCCCAAAAGGATTTCACTATATAGTCCTCTACACTGTTTCACTATATAGTCCTCTACACTGAACTACTAGAGAGGGAGTAGGGAATGAGGGAAGGATTTCACTATATAGTCCTCTACACTGAACTACTAGAGAGGGAGTAGGGAATGAGGGAAGGATTTCACTATATAGTCCTCTACACTGAACTACTAGAGAGGGAGTAGGGAAGGAGGGAAGGATTTCACTATATAGTCCTCTACATTGAACTACTAGAGAGGGAGTAGGGAATGAGGGAAGGATTTCACTATATAGTCCTCTACATTGAACTACTAGAGAGGGAGTAGGGAATGAGGGAAGGATTTCACTATATAGTCCTCTACATTGAACTACTAGAGAGGGAGTAGGGAATGAGGGAAGGATTTCACTATATAGTCCTCTACATTGAACTACTAGAGAGGGAGTAGGGAATGAGGGAAGGATTTCACTATATAGTCCTCTACATTGAACTACTAGAGAGGGAGTAGGGAATGAGGGAAGGATTTCACTATATAGTCCTCTACATTGAACTACTAGAGAGGGAGTAGGGAAGGAGGGAAGGATTTCACTATATAGTCCTCTACATTGAACTACTAGAGAGGGAGTAGGGAATGAGGGAAGGATTTCACTATATAGTCCTCTACATTGATCTACTAGAGAGGGAGTAGGGAGTAGGGAAGGAGGGAAGGATTTCACTATATAGTCCTCTACATTGAACTACTATAGAGGGAGTAGGGAATGAGGAAGGATTTCACTATATAGTCCTCTACGCTGAACTACTAGAGAGGGAGTAGGGAGTGAGGGAAGGATTTCACTATATAGTCCTCTACACTGAACTACTAGAGAGGGAGTAGGGAGTAGGGAAGGAGGGCAGGATTGAGGGCACAGCCTTGTTGTTGCAGTTCCTCGTTAGTGCTAACGACCGCGCGGGGATGATGTCACAGCGTTGGCGCAGGTGGAGATCAGGTCATCAAGTCCGCCTGATTGAAGTCTTTTAGGTTTTAACGGCCGCACCGGGGGGGGGAGCTAACAAACAGCCGCCGGCCGCCATGGCATGAAATTAGCGCTATCTAACACTCCCGCTGCTACGCGCTCATATATACCGCCAGCCTGTATAGGCACTTTACGACCCACACATGCTACAGCTACAGCTAACAGCGCTAGCTTGGGACAAACTGACTGACACCGTCTGTGTATTATGTTGTCAATACAGGTTTAAAACGTGTCAAATTCAATTCAATGTGTCACATGATGTGTGTTAAAAACATTTAACATTTCAACTTTGACGTACAACACCACACAATGTTCAATCTGGAACATCTATCACATGATATATGAAATATATTAATGACCACTAACCCCTACCTACTCCTTAATGACCTCTAACCCCTACCTACTCCTTAATGACCTCTAACCCCTACCTGCTCCTTAATGACCTCTAACCCCTACCTACTCCTTAATGACCTCTAACCCCGACCTGCTCCTTAATGACCTCTAACTAAACAAAAGTAATAACATAATAACTACTAACAATGTTGTTCACGATATCTTAAAAGTCTATAAGATGACCTTGGAGTTGGTTTGGAACCCAACACCTTACAGCACACACACACACACACCACACACACACACCACACACACACACCACACGCTCGCATGCACACACACGCGCCAGCCACTTCACAGCAGGAGACGTTATGTAAAGACTCATAAAGCAGGGCTGACATAAACTCAGTGCTGCGCCCTTGACTCCTTAACGCCTAACTCCTTTCTCCTCTCTACTCTCTGTTAACACACTCCTCTGTTCTCTCTCCCCCCTTAACTCTCTCTCTCTCTCTCTCTCTCTTGCTTTCTCTCTCTCTCTCTCTCTCTCTCTCTCTCTCTCTCTCTCTCTCTCTCTCTCTCTCTCTCTCTCTCTCTCTCTCTCTCTCTCTCTCTCTCTCTCTCTCGTATTCATCAGACACCATTTATGTAGAAGCCGCATGATGCTTCACACACCCCGTCACACACCCCGTCACACACCCCGTCACACACCCCGTCACACACCCCGTCACACACCCCGTCACACACCCCGTCACACACACGTTCACACACCCCGTCACACACACGTTCACACACCCCGTCACACACACGTTCACACACCCCGTCACACCCCGTCACACACCCCGTCACACACACGTTCACACACACGTTCACACACCCCGTCACACACCCCGTCACACACCCCGTCACACACACCGTCACACACACGTTCACACACTGACGCTGTCCACCATGTGGGGTGACGACCGACAGAGAAGAACATCCTCTCCTCTGAGCCGGACACACAGTCCTACTACTTGAGTAGAACAATCCTACTGTGTTATATCAGAACCTCTGATCCAGCGGTCCTACTGTGTTCTAGCAGAACTTCTGATCAGTCCTTCTGTGTTCTAGTAGAACTTCTGATCAGTCCTACTGTGTTCTAGCAGAACTTCTGATCAGTCCTACTGTGTTCTAGCAGAACTTCTGATCAGTCCTTCTGTGTTCTAGTAGAACTTCTGATCAGTCCTACTGTGTTCTAGCAGAACTTCTGATCAGTCCTACTGTGTTCTAGTAGAACTTCTGATCAGTCCTACTGTGTTCTAGCAGAACTTCTGATCAGTCCTTCTGTGTTCTAGTAGAACTTCTGATCAGTCCTACTGTGTTCTAGCAGAACTTCTGATCAGTCCTTCTGTGTTCTAGTAGAACTTCTGATCAGTCCTACTGTGTTCTAGCAGAACTTCTGATCAGTCCTACTGTGTTCTAGCAGAACTTCTGATCAGTCCTTCTGTGTTCTAGTAGAACTTCTGATCAGTCCTACTGTGTTCTAGTAGAACTTCTGATCAGTCCTACTGTGTTCTAGTAGAACTTCTGATCAGTCCTACTGTGTTCTAGTAGAACTTCTGATCAGTCCTACTGTGTTCTAGTAGAACTTCTGATCAGTCCTACTGTGTTCTAGTAGAACTTCTGATCAGTCCTACTGTGTTCTAGTAGAACTTCTTATCAGTCCTACTGTGTTCTAGCAGAACTTCTGATCAGTCCTACTGTGTTCTAGTAGGACTTCTGATCAGTCCTACTGTGTTCTAGTATAACTTCTGATCAGTCCTACTGTGTTATAGTAGAACTTCTTATCAGTCCTACTGTGTTCTAGCAGAACTTCTGATCAGTCCTACTGTGTTCTAGTAGGACTTCTGATCAGTCCTACTGTGTTCTAGTAGAACTTCTGATCAGTCCTACTGTGTTCTAGTAGAACTTCTGATCAGTCCTACTGTGTTCTAGTAGGACTTCTGATCAGTCCTACTGTGCATCAAAGGACTTGCTCAGCAGGGGATGCTGCCAGGGTCCCTCCTCACCCTCTCTGGAGGAGGGTCCCTCCTCACCCTCTCTGGAGGAGGAGGGTCCCTCCTCACCCTCTCTGGAGAGGGAGGGTCCCTCCTCACCCTCTCTGGAGAGGGATCACTCCCTCCTCTGGGCTCCTTCCCCAGGTTTCTCCCCCCTGGGTTTGGGCTCAGGGTTGGGTTGGTGTCGTGTGGGGGTGGTGGTGGTGGAGTAACGAAACCAGATTGAGGTTGTTGTGATGAAAATACCAATCAAGGGAACAACAAACACGG
This sequence comes from Muraenolepis orangiensis, assembly GCA_027704905.1. NCBI lineage: Eukaryota > Metazoa > Chordata > Actinopteri > Gadiformes > Muraenolepididae > Muraenolepis > Muraenolepis orangiensis. The sequence continues at coordinate 26,495,721 of CM051016.1, forward strand.
AACATTCCCTCACACACTGGGAACTACCGGGAGACACGCCATGCATGTCCACACATGCACGCCCATGCGCACACCGGGAACACGGCCACACACACACATGGCCACACACACACATGGCCGTGCGCGTGGAGGAGGCCGGTGTGGCCCAACCCCTGGTGGCATTAGAAGGGCAGGAGAAGAGACAATCAGACAGTGGTTTAAAGACGGGCTAACCTTCGAGCTAATCAGCATCTCTCTCTCTCTCTCTGTCTCCTCAATTCAATTCAAATTCAATAGCTTTATTGAAAATAAGCGTTGCCACACATGGCCAGAGCAGTTGAACAATTAAACGAATGTAGAGTAATATAAATGGGTATATTATTATTAGTACTAGTACTGTGCAGCAAATGAGGTAATGGGGAGGGAGTCTAACTATTATTCTCTCTCTCTCTCTCTCTCTCTCTCTCTCTCTCTCTCTCTCTCTCTCTCTCTCTCTCTCTCTCTCTCTAAGGTGAGGACCTAAAAGAAGACAGTGTCTAGTGTCCATGCTCCTCCATCACCGTTGTTATTTTAGCTTGTGTCTTAATGTTTACATCTACCGCTCAAATCTATCAAATCTATGTTTGTTATTTTTAGGATGAAAGCGCGTTGATTCAGATTCATTTTGTTACCAGAAAGACGTTCCTCGTTAAAACGAGTTGAGCTCCTCGACAAATAAAGTTTGATTGATTGGTTTGGAGCAACGGGAGTGTGTGTGTGTGTGTGTGTAGTTATGAGCGTCTGATGATGATGATGTCACTGTTTAATAGCTGAGAAACACAGACCTAAACAACAGCAGCTGTATCTCTGCTGTCTGGAGCACACACGCACACACACACACACACACACACACTCACACACGCACACACACACGCACACGCACACGCACGCACACACACACACACACACACACACACACACAGTCAAACAGGGGAGGAGGGGGAGTGTGTGTGTGTGCGTGTGCGTGTGCGTGTATGTGTGTGTGTGTGTGTGTGTGTGTGTGTGTGTGTGTGTGTGTGTGTGTGTGTGTGTGTGTGTGTGTGTGTGTGTGAGAGGGGAGTTGTTGGCAAGCTTGTTGCTTGTAGAAAAAAAAATGCTGCCCTGAAACCGAAGGAGAAGAGAATCCCCTCAGAGGTGAAGGGAGGACAGAGAGACTATAAATATACCTCATAAGGAGAGAGAGAGAGAGAGAGAGAGAGAGAGAGAGAGAGAGAGAGAGAGAGAGAGAGAGAGAGAGAGAGAGAGAGAGAGAGAGAGAGAGATGGAGGGAGAGAGAGAGAGAGAGAGAGAGAGAGATGGAGGGAGACAGACAGACAGACAGACCCCCTCCCCCCCAGAGAGGGGGGGAGGGAGAGAGGGGGAGAGGGGGAGAGGGAGAGAGGGAGAGAGGGGGACAGCAGGGTAAGAAGGGGGGAGGTTTTTGTCGTCGATGGAGACGCACAATAACTCTCGTCTAATTCATGTCAGCCAGTGGCCCGGATACCAGAACTGGATATTCACACACACACACACACACACACACACACACACACACACACACACACACACACACACACAGACACACACACACACACACAGACACACACACACACACTCTACAGTGAGCACACACACACACTTAGGCTTAGAGATAGCTTCCACAGTCAGGCCATCAGGCTGCTGAACAAGGGCGTATAACATATAACAATGTATATTTTATTACATTGATTTATATATATATATTGCTCTTTTCTGTGCTGATTTTTGCATTTTATAAATTGCATTTTTTATTTTTATTTTATATTCTTTATTCTATTTTATTCTATTTTTATCTATTTTTATTTTATCTTATTTTATAACTGCTGTCTGTCGTCGGGTATTGCACACAAGAATTTCACATCACTGCTTTATACTAAACTGTAAACTGTGAAGTGACAATAAACTTGACTTGACTTGACTTGACTTGACACACACACACATTCTACAGTGAGCACACACACACGTACACTCAACCACACACAACACACACACACAAACATTCTACAGTGCACGTGCACACACACACATTTACAGTACACACATTGTACAGGACAAATATGCACACACACAATTCTATTTAAGTTAAATAGTTGTCCCCCTAGATTTGACACAATAATTACATCAAACATAGCATAGCATAATAAATACAGCTAAGAATAGAGCTAAAAACCTTAGTGCTTCCTGAAGGTAAGTTTAGATAAGGGCCCCAAGCGTCTTTCTCAGACGCTTTGTTGAATGTGTTTAAATCTCTCATTGCATGAATCTCCTGTTATCACTTTGGTCACTTCATATACCTCTATCTTAGATTATATATCATATATGATGATATACTCAGCCTCTATCTTAGATTATATATCATATATGATGATATACTCAGCCTCTATCTTAGATTATATATCATATATGATGATATACTCAGCCTTTATCTTAGATTATATATCATATATGATGATATACTCAGCCTCTATCTTAGATTATATATCATATATGATGATATACTCAGCCTCTATCTTAGATTATATATCATATATGATGATATACTCAGCCTCTATCTTAGATCATATATCATATATGATGATATACTCAGCCTCTATCTTAGATTATATATCATATATGATGATATACTCAGCCTCTATCTTAGATTATATATCATATATGATGATATACTCAGCCTCCATCTTAGATCATATATCATATATGATGATATACTCAGCCTCTATCTTAGATCATATATCATATATGATGATATACTCAGCCTCTATCTTAGATTATATATCATATATGATGATATACTCAGCCTCTATCTTAGATTATATATCATATATGATGATATACTCAGCCTCTATCTTAGATTATATATCATATATGATGATATACTCAGCCTCTATCTTAGATTATATATCATATATGATGATATACTCAGCCTCTATCTTAGATTATATATCATATATGATGATATACTCAGCCTCTATCTTAGATTATATATCATATATGATGATATACTCAGCCTCTATCTTAGATTATATATCATATATGATGATATACTCAGCCTCTATTTTAGATTATATATCATATATGATGATATACTCAGCCTCTATCTTAGATTATATATCATATATGATGATATACTCAGCCTCTATCTTAGATTATATATCATATATGATGATATACTCAGCCTCTATCTTAGATTATATATCATATATGATATACTCAGCCTCTATCTTAGATTATATATCATATATGATGATATACTCAGCCTCTATCTTAGATCATATATCATATATGATGATATACTCAGCCTCTATCTTAGATCATATATCATATATGATGATATACTCAGCCTCTATCTTAGATTATATATCATATATGATGATATACTCAGCCTCTATCTTAGATCATATATCATATATGATGATATACTCAGCCTCTATCTTAGATTATATATCATATATGATGATATACTCAGCCTCTTTATGATGATATACTCAGCCTCTATATGATGATATACTCAGCCTCTATATGATGATATACTCAGCCTCTATATGATGATATACTCAGCCTCTTTATGATGATATACTCAGCCTCTTTATGATGATATACTCAGCCTCTATATGATGATATACTCAGCCTCTATATGATGATATACTCAGCCTCTTTATGATGATATACTCAGCCTCTATATGATGATATACTCAGCCTCTATATGATGATATACTCAGCCTCTATATGATGATATACTCAGCCTCTTTATGATGATCTATTCAGCCTCTATATGATATACTCAGCCTCTATATGATGATATACTCAGCCTCTTTCTGATGATATACTCAGCCTCTATATGATGATATACTCAGCCTCTATATGATGATATACTCAGCCTCTTTATGATGATATACTCAGCCTCTATATGATGATATACTCAGCCTCTTTATGATGATATACTCAGCCTCTATATGATGATATACTCAGCCTCTTTATGATGATATACTTAGCCTCTATATGATATACTCAGCCTCTATATGATGATATACTCAGCCTCTTTCTGATGATATACTCAGCCTCTATATGATGATATACTCAGCCTCTATATGATGATATACTCAGCCTCTATATGATGATCTATTCAGCCTCTATATGATGATATACTCAGCCTCTATATGATGATATACTCAGCCTCTATATGATGATATACTCAGCCTCTTTATGATGATATACTCAGCCTCTATATGATATACTCAGCCTCTATATGATGATATACTCAGCCTCTATATGATGATATACTCAGCCTCTACATGATATACTCAGCCTCTATATGATGATCTATTCAGCCTCTATATGATGATATACTCAGCCTCTACATGATGATATACTCAGCCTCTATATGATGATATACTCAGCCTCTATATGATGATATACTCAGCCTCTATATGATGATATACTCAGCCTCTTTATGATGATCTATTCAGCCTCTATATGATATACTCAGCCTCTATATGATGATATACTCAGCCTCTATATGATGATATACTCAGCCTCTATATGATGATATACTCAGCCTCTATATGATGATATACTCAGCCTCTATATGATGATATACTCAGCCTCTAACACTAACAACATATGCAAACAAATGCTAACAAGACACACACAAAAGACTGATCACACTGTCCCCTGGGCCTCTCTCTAGAGACCTCCTCCTACCGCTAGTGGAACACCCTGACCTCTGACCTCGCCACACGCCGGCCAGCGACCTCACCGCACGGCCCGGAGACAACCTGAGAGGACGGGGATGACATCCATACCCCCCCCCACACACACACACACGCACGCACGCACGCACGCACGCACGCACACGCACACTGAAACAGGACACGCCCCCCGCTAGAGTACTACAACATCTTTCCTTCCACAACAGAACTGATGAATGACACACAACACTACACACAGTACACACAACACTACACTACACTACACACAGTACACACTACACTACACTACACTACACACAGTACACACTACACTACACTACACTACACTACACACAGTACACACTACACTACACTACACTACACTACACTACACACAGTACACTACACTACACTACACTACACTACACACAGTACACACTACACTACACTACACTACACACAGTACACACTACACTACACACAGTACACACAACACTACACTACACACAGTACACACTACACTACACACAGTACACACAACACACAGTACACACAACACTACACTACACTACACACAGTACACACTACACTACACTACACTACACTACACTACACTACACTACACACAGTACACACTACACTACACTACACTACACACAGTACACACTACACTACACTACACTACACACAGTACACACTACAGTACACTACACTACACTACACTACACACAGTACACACTACACTACACTACACTACACACAGTACACACTACACTACACTACACTACACTACACTACACTACACTACACTACACTACACTACACACAGTACACACTACACTACACTACACTACACTACACTACACACAGTACACACTACACTACACTACACTACACTACACTACACACAGTACACACTACACACAGTACACACAACACTACACACAGTACACACGACACTACACTACACACAGTACACACTACACTACACACAGTACACACTACACACAGTACACACAACACTACACTACACTACACACAGTACACACTACACTACACTACACTACACTACACTACACACAGTACACACTACACTACACACAGTACACACAACACTACACACAGTACACACAACACTACACTACACACAGTACACACTACACTACACACAGTACACACAACACTACACACAGTACACTACACTACACTACACTACACACAGTACACACAACACTACACTACACTACACACAGTACACACTACACTACACTACACTACACACAGTACACACAACACTACACTACACTACACTACACACAGTACACACTACACTACACTACACTACACTACACTACACTACACACAGTACACTACACTACACTACACTACACACAGTACACACAACACTACACTACACTACACACAGTACACACAACACTACACTACACTACACTACACTACACACAGTACACACTACACTACACTACACTACACTACACTACACTACACACAGTACACACTACACTACACTACACTACACTACACTACACTACACACAGTACACACTACACTACACTACACACAGTACACACTACACTACACTACACTACACTACACTACACTACACACAGTACACACTACACACAGTACACACTACACTACACACAGTACACACTACACTACACTACACACAGTACACACTACACTACACACAGTACACACTACACTACACTACACACAGTACACACTACACTACACTACACACACTACACACAGTACACACTACACTACACTACACTACACACAGTACACACTACACTACACACAGTACACACAACACTACACTACACTACACTACACACAACACTATACTACACACAGTACACACAACACTACACACAGTACACACAACACTACACACAGTACACACAACACTACACTACACTACACTACACACAGTACACACTACACTACACTACACACAGTACACACTACACTACACACAGTACACACTACACTACACTACACTACACACAGTACACACTACACTACACTACACACAGTACACACTACACTACACACAGTACACACTACACTACACACAGTACACACAACACTACACTACACACAGTACACACTACACTACACTACACACAGTACACACAACACTACACTACACTACACACAGTACACACTACACTACACTACACACAGTACACACTACACTACACACAGTACACACTACACTACACTACACACAGTACACACTACACTACACACAGTACACACAGTACACACAGTACACACTACACTACACACAGTACACACAGTACACACTACACTACACTACACACAGTACACACTACACTACACACAGTACACACTACACTACACTACACACAGTACACACTACACTACACACAGTACACACTACACTACACTACACACACTACACACAGTACACACTACACTACACTACACTACACACAGTACACACTACACTACACTACACACAGTACACACTACACTACACTACACACAGTACACACTACACTACACTACACACAGTACACACTACACTACACTTCACACAGTACACACTACACTACACTACACACAGTACACACTACACTTCACACACAGTACACACAGTACACTCTACGTACCACACACAATACACTACACTACACTACACTACACACACTACACTACACACTACGTACCACACACACTACACTACACTTCAAACACACTACAAACTACACTACACACAATACACTACACTCTACGTACCACACACAATACACTACACTACAAACTACACTACACACTACACTACACACAATACACACTACACTACACTTCAAACACAGTAAACACAATACACACTACGTACAACACACAATACACTACAAACTATACTACACACAATACACTACACTTCAAACACACTACACATAATACACACTACCTTCCACACACAGTACACTACACTCAACACACACAACTACACAATACAATCAATACTACACAAAATACAACAAAGCAGCATACACACAACACAACCACTGCAACTGTACCAGGTGTGCTTCAGGTAGACCAGGTGTACTACAGGTAGACTGTACCAGGTGTTCTACAGGTAGACTGTACCAGGTGTGCTTCAGGTAGACCAGGTGTACTACAGGTAGACTGTACAAGGTGTTCTACAGGTAGACTGTACCAGGTGTACTACAGGTAGACTGTACCATGTGTACTACAGGTAGACTGTACCAGGTGTTCTACAGGTAGACTGTACCAGGTGTTCTACAGGTAGACTGTACCAGGTGTACTACAGGTAGACTGTACCAGGTGTTCTACAGGTAGACTGTACCAGGTGTTCTACAGGTAAGGTAGACTGTACCAGGTGTACTACAGGTAGACTGTACCAGGTGTTCTACAGGTAAGGTAGACTGTACCAGGTGTACTACAGGTAGACTGTACCATGTGTACTACAGGTAGACCAGGTGTACTACAGGTAGACTGTACCAGGTGTTCTACAGGTAGACTGTACCAGGTGTTCTACAGGTAGACTGTCCCAGGTGTACTACAGGTAGACTGTACCAGGTGTTCTACAGGTAGACTGTACCAGGTGTTCTACAGGTAGACTGTACCAGGTGTACTACAGGTAGACTGTACCAGGTGTACTACAGGTAGACTGTACCAGGTGTTCTACAGGTAGACTGTACCAGGTGTACTACAGGTAGACTGTACCAGGTGTACTACAGGTAGACTGTACCAGGTGTTCTACAGATAGACTGTACCATGTGTTCTACAGGTAGACCAGGTGTTCTACAGGTAGACTGTACCAGGTGTTCTACAGATAGACTGTACCATGTGTTCTACAGGTAGACTGTACCAGGTGTTCTACAGGTAGATCAGGTGTTCTACAGGTAGACTGTACCAGGTGTTCTACAGGTAGACCAGGTGTTCTACAGGTAGACTGTACCAGGTGTAGCTTTCTGTAGTCCCATCAGCTACAACACAACCAGGTACTGTTCTTCAGTTCTTAGCAGCGCGTTGGCGATGACTCCTCCCCCCCGTTAGCGAGCCGTGAGAACTAACCAGCGACCCCCACACACACACACACACACACACACACACACACACACACACACACACACACACACATACATAACCGTTAAACAACTGGGACAAATCACCATTTGTTCTGTAACACACACACGCTCACACACACACATACATACACACACACACACACACACACACACACACACACCGTGCGCATTGCGTGCACGGTTCCCTGCGGCGGACTAACGGAACTGAGAAGTCAAACGCGGGCAATTATGGGAAGAATGCGGGTGTGATGCCGCCGTCACCGGACCACATGGGTCTGTACACGCGGTACAACCCCCCCGCCCGGGGGACCAGGGCGCGCCGCTCCACAGCTGCCAAGAAGAAGATCTGTATTCCCGTAAAGAAGACTGAGCCTCGGCGTGCCGCTAATCAACGTTACATAACACCCGAGAGAGCGAGAGAGAGAGCGAGAGAGCGAGACCCGCTGGGGAGACGGGTCTTGAGGACCAGGTGTCAAGGTGGAAACAAGGGCCATCTCCATCACACAGGACCGCCACCCATCCTGGCGGGCACCACCCTCCCCCCACTGAACTGTTAAGGAGCGCTGCCACTATCATAACCCATATCTCATTACACTGCCATACTTCTTAACTGGACTTACACATTAAGACATTAAGTCATTACCGTTACTGCACTGTTCTGCACTGCATTTATGATTCTGCTACCACTCACTACGGAGATGCACTGCTGTCACTTTATAAACCTATGCTTTTATAATCCATTTATAACTCTTTATATTTTTAATTGTACTTTTTATGTTTTACTTATTGTGTAGTTTTACTTCCACTGTCGTTGTTGTACATCATTCACACTGCGGGAGTGAATGGGGAGTAAGCATTCCACTGTACTGGCAGTAAAACAGAGCAGACTCTTGACTCTGGAGGGAGCCGTGGTCTGGGGGTGGTCGGGGGGTGGTCGGGGGGTGGTCGGGGGGGTGGTCTGGGGGTGGTCGGGGGGTGGTCTGGGGGTGGTCTGGGGGTGGTCGGGGGGGCCCTTCTGCTTACCTGCCAGGAGAACTGGAAGGGGATGACCAGCTTCCCCGGCGGGTCGCCACTCCGACCCGCTCCGCTTTTGGCGGCCTTGAAGTGAAACGTATTCCCGCCCAGCACGCCGGTCACCGCCGTGCCGTAGGTGCACGGCCTCTTGGTGGTCACCACCGTCTGGTACTCCTTGAGGCACACACGCACGTACGAGGTGCACTCGCCCACACACACGCCGTCCGGCCCACGCCTCTCCCGCTCCCCCTCCTTCTTCCCCCGGCCTCCCCCGTCGCAGCAGTCGCGGCTGGACAGCTCTCCCTGGGGGTTGTTCACGGACAGCAGCTGGAGCTCAAAGAAGCCCCGGGACCAGGACACCTGTAGGGGGGGAGACACAGGGGGGGAGACACGGGGGGGAGACACAGGGGTTGAGACACGGGGGGGGGGGGGGAAATCGTTACTACAACGGAACAAGTGGAAAAGTGTCCACTTGACACTGAATACTGAACTCTAAATAATAATAAATAATAGAAAAACCTGCACACTTAGGGTTAGAGTTAGGGTTAGAGTAAGTAAAAGGGTTAGTGTTTCTATTAGGGTTAGTGTTAGTAATAGGGTTAGAGTTATTAATATAGCTAGTGTAAGTAGGGTTAGTGTTAGTAATAGGGTTAGTGTTTGTAATAGGGATAGTGTTAGGATGGTTAGTGTTTGTAATAGGGATAGTGTTAGGATGGTTAGTGTTTGTAATAGGGATAGTGTTAGGATGGTTAGTGTTTGTAATAGGGATAGTGTTAGTAGGGTTAGTGTTAGTAATAGGGTTAGAGTTAATAACATAGCTAGTGTTAGTAGGGTTAGTGTTAGTAATAGGGTTCATGTTAGTAGGGTTAGTGTTAGTAATAGGGTTCATGTTAGTAGGGTTAGTGTTAGTAATAGGGTTCATGTTAGTAGGGTTAGTGTTAGTAATAGGGTTCATGTTAGTAGGGTTAGTGTTAGTAATAGGGTTCATGTTAGTAGGGTTAGTGTTAGTAATAGGGTTCATGTTAGTAGGGTTAGTGTGAGTAATAGGGTTTGTGTTAGTAGGGTTAGTGTTAGTAATAGGGTTAGTGTGAGTAATAGGGTTCGTGTTAGTAGGGTTAGTGTTAGTAGGGTTAGTGTTAGTAATAGGGAGTAGGGTTAGTGTTAGTCATAGGTGTTAGTGTAAGAGTAAGTAATAGGGTAAGTTAGTGTTAGACTAAATGTGGAAACATTTGTCTACTTGATGAGACGCAGCCAGGCCGTCTTGGTAACCTGCCTGCTGTAGTATTATTATTATTATTATTATTATTATTATTATTATTATGAGTATTATCAAAATCCTCCAATTTCGCTACTGCTGTTTCCCCGAAGGCGAGTAGAGTGTGTCTATACCTCCACGTGCATCGACCAATTAAGGTCGACGCAATTAAGGACTGAATTATTTCACTTCAACTGAAACGTCGAGGAAAATAAATACTTCACTTAACTGAACTGAACTTCAAACACAATTTTGGGTGGAAAAACGACCGAAGGGAAGAAGAAGAAGAAGAAGAAGAAGAAGAAGAAGAAGAAGAAGAAGAAGAAGAAGGTTTTCTCACCTCAGCGCTCAAAGCCAGCAGCAGACACACCAGCGAAAGGTGCTGTCGTTTCCCCATACAGATCCACATGTCTCCGAGGGCTGCGCACTATTCGCTACCATTAGGAAATAAAATATTCAAGAAGAAGAGTGCCACCACCAAAGCGCGGAAATCGTTCCGTGCAAAAAAATAATAAAATAAAAAAAATAAAGTATCCTTCCTTTCCTCCAACCACCACCACGACGCACGAACGACAGGCGGCGCGTAAAGACGCCTCTACCTTTCTCCACAGTGCGTAAAAACCAACGGCGAGGTCCGAGCGGTAGGAGTCCGTACTTAGTGCTGTGGGTTCAGTATTGAACCACGCATAGAGGAGCGGAGAGGAGAGGAGAGGAGAGGAGAGGAGAGGAGAGGAGAGGAGAGGAGCGCACTGCTTGCTCCACAGACGCGCAACACACACACACACACACACACACACACACACACACACACACACACACACACACACACACACACACACGACTTTCCCCGAGCTTTCCACGCACTCCACAGTGTGTGTGCTGGGGGGGGGGAGGCAGGGGCTGGCTTCTGATTGGCTGACCAACAAACCATTCACTGTAGACTCCTGTGTGTGTGCGTGTGTGTTCGGTGTGTGCGTGTGTGTTCGGTGTGTGCGTGTGTGTGTGCGTGTGTTCGGTGTGTGCGTGTGCGTGTGTTCGGTGTGTGTGCGTGTGTGTGTGTGTGGAGCCGCAGATTATTTCGGAAGATGTCGATGTTCGCATGACTTTATCTTTATCACACCCGAACAGTAGGCGCTCCGTGCTGTTACATTGCAGTACGGTTTTTACAGTTGTATTAACAGTTTGCAGACTTGAAACCCGGTTTCCCTGCAACAATGGGTTTTAAAAGAAGAGTGTTTAACAACGTGTTGAGTGGCGGACACCGGAGCTCCGTGTGGCGCACGGCTGAGTTGACCTCCAGCGCCCTCTGTTGGTTCACTGGCACACGACCCCTGGAACTCTCACACAGTAGTGAAGAGGGGTGGTTCGTGTTTAATTCTTATTAGTACAGGTATTGTATGCAAAAATGGGGGTCCGTTTTGTATCTTTAATATGTCCTGAATGAAAGAATAACAGTTGTAAGGAATTGCATGAAGGGAAAGTTGTGAAAATGGCCTATTGTATGTAAGTTGAAAATGGCCCCAAAAAAATGCTATTTTAAGCCCTTTCTGTTAGATTTGCCCAAGCTGTATTTTTACCTTGAAGCAAAAAAAGCACACTGAATATCAGTGATGAGAATGGATTATGATCACATAATGACATAACTGATCAAACTGCTGATCAAACAAACCAATTAAATATGTGCACACAATGTAACACTACACAATGTCTCCTTCATCCTGGTCACATCTGTATTGAGTCAGTGCAGCTGGATCCCCTGCAGTGTTTCCCCACGCCGGAGCACCGCAATATTATTCTTTTAGCATGTGCATCTCAGGGAGCTGCAGTCAGCCTGCAGTGGAGAAGCTCACACTTCTGCCATCCCCGTTCTGTAGGGACGAGGTCCATCTGTAGCTACCTTCCATTCTTGTACTTTTGCACAAGTATACACACGCAGGCCTGTGATACTTAGCTGCTGCTGCTGATGTGGGTGGTAAGACCTGTGGCTGAGCGTAAGTAGAGCTAGATGCCACCTTCTCACAGAACCCATGATATCGGAAGGGAGTCCAAGGTGTCAGTTGAGTTTCCATTGTAGAGAATCACCGACGCTCTCTCTCCTGCTTCCCCCACATCATGTGTAGCAGCTGAACGTAGCAGTGTAGCAGTAGAACACCTCGCTCCCTCAACACCTCGCTCCCTCAACACCTCGCTCCCTCAACATCTCACCAACTTTTGTTTACATTTTTTGAGAGTAGCTCCCTTCCTAATTCCGTGGAGGCGAGATCAAGTAGTCAAGTTTTATTGCATACATATACATAATATACATAATATACATGTACATATACATAATATACATATATACAATATACCACAAGACAAAACCAAGACCCTGAAAAAAAAGGAGTTACAAAAAGTAAGCAGCAATATAAAAACACAATCAACAGAACATGAATTGACAATAGCAGCGGAGATAAATATATATATATAAAGTGACTGGTGCTGGATGTGTGTGTGTGTGTGTGTGTGTGTGTGTGTGTGTGTGTGTGTGTGTGTATGGGGGGTTAGATGTAGTGTTGCATCCAAGAACTGCATGTAAGAACAAGATGTGTTCACATATGTCCGGGCCAAGTAGTTGTTTTGTAGCCTTGAAGTTTCATGTGCGAGGATTCTTTGTGTTCTACCTTCGACTTGGGAACAAAAAAAACCAGGTTGTGGGAGTCTAGGCTAGCATTGGTAGCAGAGAAGGACTCAGAGGTCTGTATCATCCCCTATTAGTACAGTGTTCATCTCCTGATGCCTGGTGTGTCTCACGTGTATGCTCGTCTCTGCCTGTTGGCCAGGAACTGTTTCTTCTGCATTTTGACAAGCATGTCGGCAGTAAATGTCACAGTGGTGCCTGCAGGCTTCCCTTTGACCGTCTGTCGTGTGTTGTAACTTTCATACACACACCAGTACAGCCATACTTCTCTCTCATGCACTCTGTGTACTGGTGGCATATGTCTTTAGAAGTAAATCCATGAGATGCAACAACCATGACAACTAGGAGTACTATAAGCTTTCTCACAAACATCATGAAACAAAAATGAAGAGTAGTAAGCTATATTTATACTTTGGTCAAATACCTGATGTCTGCCTCAGTAACTATTTGTTTTAACTCTCAGTCAGGTCCAAGTGTAAGAGCCTTGGACCTGTTCAGAATGGGCCGGTTAATTGCAGATTTCTCAAGAACCGCTCGTCCAAACAAGTTCAAACCTGATGCTGTATTTCCTGAGAAAAACACCTACCAAATATAAACTTCACACAGTGTTCGGTTTTCAAGATCGATTCTTGTGACTCTATAGATGAATATGAAAAAAAGGTCAATTACTTTAGCAATATAAGTAACTTTATTAACATAAGGTACTTTATTTACATAGTCAGTTACTTTATTAACATATGGTCAGTTATTTTAGTAATATAAGTCACTTTATTAACATAAGTTACTGTATTAACATATGGTCAGTTATTTTAGTAATATAAGTCACTTTATTAACATAAGTTACTGTATTAACATATGGTCAGTTTCTTTAGTAATATAAGTTACTTTATTTACATAAGTTACTTTATTAACATACGGTCAGTTACTTTTGTAATATAAGTTACTTTATTAACATAAGTTACTTTATTAACATACGGTTGGTTACTTTAGTAATATAAGTTACTTTATTAACAAACGGTCGGTTACTTTAGTAATATAAGTTACTTTATTAACATAAGTTACTTTATTAACAAACGGTCGGTTACTTTAGTAATGTAAGTTACCTTATTAACATAAGTTACTTTATTAACATACAGTCAGTTTCTTTAGTAATATAAGTTACTTTATTAACATAAGTTACTTTATTAACATACGGTTGGTTACTTTAGTAATATAAGTTACTTTATTAACATAAGTTACTTTATTAACAAACGGTCGGTTACTTTAGTAATGTAAGTTACCTTATTAACATAAGTTACTTTATTAACATACGGTCGGTTACTTTAGTAATATAAGTTACTTTATTAACATAGATTGCGATATTTAGGAAGGAGAATAAACCATGGTGCCCAACCAGCCTTCTGCCAGGACGTCCCCAGCGACAGGAATGTCTGAAATGTCCCGGCTAAGCGTGCGTTTCGGTGAGTAAGCGGCCGTGCTAACAGCGGCAGCCTAGCGGTAAGCCTAGCGGACAGGGCGGTTTTGGATGGCATGTGATGCCCGGCAGCAGATGTGATCTCCTGGGGGAACAGGTGGACGACGGCGACTGCATCTGCTGTCCTTCGGGCTCCTAGCCTCCAGCCTGGGTTAGCTACAGCCCTCACGTGAACAGAGAGACTGAGTCTGGCAGGAATAAACAAACCTTTATCAGGGATTAGGGAACGTGTCAGAGGCCTACTCTCTCTCTACTGGCCTTCCTGGTGTCAGTAGAGTTTAAATATACACCCGGTCACCGCTATCTCTGCCTTACAATCGTGTCTCGTCAAAGATCTGAATCAGCCAGTAGGTGTACCTCTAAACGTCTGCTAGTAAGGCCTGTGTGTCTTGCCTGCTAACTGGGACTGGAATCCACGCCTCACCTTCCTGAAGACGAGAGACAAAAGTCCCTCTCCCTGGAGACGTCCAGGCCTGTTATTCTGGCATTATCGAATAACACAATTATTTAACTTGAAAGTATACTCGCCCACTACAAGTCTGAGCAACAGCGAGAAGGTAGAATCGCCCTCAGTTCAACGTCAACTATATTGACGTATAGATGACGGCC
>CM051016.1:26514088-26524088 GCA_027704905.1 Muraenolepis orangiensis
TATCCTTTATATGAAAACGTCATGTACTTGACTACACCTGCAGAGTGTACAGACTGTACGTACCTACACAGTCTGCCGAGTAGAGGTACAGGTAGACTAGGTACTACAGACAGTACAGACTGGAGGTACCTGTACAGACAGTACGGCCTGAAGGTACCTGTGCAGGTAGACTATGTACCGCACAGACAGTACTGGTAGACTAGGTGCCTCTACAGACTGTAGGTACCTGTACAGGTAGACTAGGTACCTCTACAGACTGTAGGTACCTGTACAGGTAGACTAGGTACCTCTACAGACTGTAGGTACCTGTACAGGTAGACTAGGTGCCTCTACAGACTGTAGGTACCTGTACAGGTAGACTAGGTGCCTCTACAGACTGTAGGTACCTGTACAGGTAGACTAGGTGCCTCTACAGACTGTAGGTACAGGTAGACTTTATGGGCCGCCGCTCCCACTTCCTCTTTTAGTTGTGCAGTTGATCCCTTCTAATGCCCCGTTTGTATCCCTTCAGCCTCTAAAGAAGTCTTTTCATCCTCTGAGTTCCCGCCCTGCCCAACCCTTTCCTCCGGTCCCCACCTCCCAGAGATCAGACTGCGTGTTTGTCGACGTATGTAAATATGTGACACACATGAGTGGTTTGTGGTGGGTTGAAGGAGAAAGAAGAGGAAATGTTATTTTCATTTAAAATAGTAAATAGTAAAGTCAAAAGTCTTGCCAGGTTTTTTTGACACCAGTTATCTCATCATGGCTTCGGGACATCGCTCTTTCTCGATATATCACTCTCTACTCTCTCTCCTTTCTCTCTTTCTCTCTCTCTCTCTCTCTCTCTCTCTCTCTCTCTCTCTCTCTCTCTCTCTCTCTCTCTCTCTCTCTCTCTCTCTCTCTCTCTCTCTCTCTCTCTCTCTCTCTCTCTCTCTCTCTCTCTCTGATATATCACTCTCTCCTCTCTCTCCTTTCTCTCTTTCTCTCTTTCTCTCTCTCTCTCTCTCTCTCTCTCTCTCTCTCTCTCTCTCTCTCCTCTCTCTCTCTGATATATCACACTCTCTCCAAATCTGTCCCTCCTCTCTGATGGCTCCCTCTGCTCCTCTTCCTCCTCACCTCTAAACAAAAGAAAGAAAAAAGAAGAACAGCTTCGAGACGAATCAAAAGGGGCACGCCAAGCACGCCAAGCCAAAGAGAAAGAAAGAGAGAGAGAGAGAGAGAGAGAGAGAGAGAGAGAGAGACACACACTCGCCCAGCTCACACCTCGCTCGCCTTCTGAGGGCCTAGTTGTGAACCTCCCCCCCCCCCCCCCCCCCACACACACACACACACACCGCACGCCATTGGGCCCGCCACCCTGCAGCGTTGCCATGGAAACATTTACAAGTCCCGTCCTGAAGAATCCAAACACAACACGGGGCCCTGCTCTTATCTGACTACAGCCTGGAGCTGGGCATGACTTGGGGCCCCGCCCACCTCCCGCCCAGCCCCCCGTGTACCTGTGTGGCCACTGGACCGCAAGGCGCTGCACAGACAATGTGTGCGGAAGAGCAGATCACGCTAGGAGGTTTAAACGGTGAATGGATCAGCAGAGACGTGTGTTTACAATGGGGGGGGGGTCAGGGGGGGGTAAATATATGAATACCCACACAAACACACACACAAACACGTATGCATGTACACACCTACACACACACCCTCCCACACACACGCACCTGGGAGCCAGCTGGTGTAATTACAGTCAGTATGACCAGTGAAGCATCGCAAGTAAAGTATTGTTCCAGTAGAAGCTTGTTCAACAGTGTGTGTGTGTGTGTGTGTGTGTGTGTGTGTGTGTGTGTGTGTGTGTGTGTGTGTGTGTGTGTGTGTGTGTGTGTGTGTGTGTGTGTGTGTGTGAGACTCACCACCACAGCATGGTTCATCTCCTCCGTGAGGTTCCAGGATTGTGTCTTGCACGGCTGGGAGGGATGAGGCCAGGTGAGATCACAGATGAGACCTGTGATCATTAAGATTCATCCACAATGGATTCAGATCCATGACATATTATAGGAGCAGGTAGGGGTTAGAAGTCATTAAGGATGCCTACAGGTAGAACCCTACCTGCTCCTTAATGACCCGTCTCTGTACTGTCTAACCCCTACCTGCTCCTTAATGACCTGTCTCTGTACTGTCTAACCCCTACCTGCTCCTTAATGACATGTCTCTGTACTGTCTAACCCCTACCTGCTCCTTAATGACCTGTCTCTGTACTGTCTAACCCCTACCTGCTCCTTAATGACATGTCTCTGTACTGTCTAACCCCTACCTGCTCCTTAATGACCTGTCTCTGTACTGTCTAACCCCTACCTGCTCCTTAATGACCTGTCTCTGTACTGTCTAACCCCTACCTGCTCCTTAATGACCTGTCTCTGTACTGTCTAACCCCTACCTGCTCCTTAATGACCCGTCTCTGTACTGTCTAGCCCCTACCTGCTCCTTAATGACCCGTCTCTGTACTGTCTAACCCCTACCTGCTCCTTAATGACCCGTCTCTGTACTTCTAACCCCTACCTGCTCCTTAATGACCTGTCTCTGTACTGTCTAACCCCTACCTGCTCCTTAATGACCCGTCTCTGTACTGTCTAACCCCTACCTGCTCCTTAATGACCTGTCTCTGTACTGTCTAACCCCTACCTGCTCCTTAATGACCTGTCTCTGTACTGTCTAACCCCTACCTGCTCCTTAATGACCCGTCTCTGTACTGTCTAACCCCTACCTGCTCCTTAATGACCTGTCTCTGTACTGTCTAACCCCTACCTGCTCCTTAATGACATGTCTCTGTACTGTCTAACCCCTACCTGCTCCTTAATGACCGTCTCTGTACTGTCTAGCCCCTACCTGCTCCTTAATGACCCGTCTCTGTACTGTCTAACCCCTACATGCTCCTTAATGACCTGTCTCTGTACTGTCTAACCCCTACCTGCTCCTTAATGACCCGTCTCTGTACGGTCTAACCCCTACCTGCTCCTTAATGACCTGTCTCTGTACTGTCTAACCCCTACCTGCTCCTTAATGACCTGTCTCTGTACTGTCTAACCCCTACCTGCTCCTTAATGACCTGTCTCTGTACTGTCTAACCCCTACCTGCTCCTTAATGACCCGTCTCTGTACTGTCTAACCCCTACCTGCTCCTTAATGACCGTCTCTGTACTGTCTAACCCCTACCTGCTCCTTAATGACCTGTCTCTGTACTGTCTAACCCCTACCTGCTCCTTAATGACCTGTCTCTGTACTGTCTATCCCCTACCTGCTCCTTAATGACCTGTCTCTGTACTGTCTAACCCCTACCTGCTCCTTAATGACCCGTCTCTGTACTGTCTAACCCCTACCTGCTCCTTAATGACCTGTCTCTGTACTGTCTAACCCCTACCTGCTCCTTAATGACCTGTCTCTGTACTGTCTAACCCCTACCTGCTCCTTAATGACCTGTCTCTGTACTGTCTAACCCCTACCTGCTCCTTAATGACCTGTCTAACCCCTACCTGCTCCTTAATGACCTGTCTCTGTACTGTCTAACCCCTACCTGCTCCTTAATGACCCGTCTCTGTACTGTCTAACCCCTACCTGCTCCTTAATGACCTGTCTCTGTACTGTCTAACCCCAACCTGCTCCTTAATGACCCGTCTCTGTACTGTCTAACCCCTACCTGCTCCTTAATGACCCGTCTCTGTACTGTCTAACCCCTACCTGCTCCTTAATGACCTGTCTCTGTACTGTGTAACCCCTACCTGCTCCTTAATGACCTGTCTCTGTACTGTCTAACCCCTACCTGCTCCTTAATGACCTGTCTCTGTACTGTCTATCCCCTACCTGCTCCTTAATGACCCGTCTCTGTCTCTGTCTTCTTTCAGGGTGTGTGTGTGTGTGTGTGTGTCAATACTTGGGGTCTATGGCTATAAACGATGTTATACGAACGATATGTTAGCTAGGAGATGCTGGTTAGGAGACGGTCTAACAGCTGATGGTCAGATGACCAAAACCTCCTTATTTGGGCAGAAACCCGGCCGGCCAACAGGGCAATGCTCCCGGCGCTCGACCAATGGGACGCGAGGAGCTGTGAGTTCCCACCGTACGTCGGCATGACTACGGGCAATTAGAACCTCCAGTGGATGGGGGAGGGGCCGGGGGGGAGGGGGGGGGGGGACAGACAGTGTGATCTCTGGGTTGTAATTATTACCTGTACAGGTAAACATGCTCAGACACACACACCTCCCTTTTGCACGGGAAAGCAAACAAGATACCTAAACAATTACACACCATACATACACAAACACACACAAACACACACAAACACACACAAACACACACAAACACACAGAAAACACCAAAACACAGATACACAATTATTGTCTCCCTCTCAGGTAATCTCTCTCTCTCTCTCTCTCTCTCTCTCTCTCTCTCTCTCCTCTCTCTCTCTCTCTCTCTCTCTCTCTCTCTCTCTCTCTCTCTCTCTCTCTCCTCTCTCTCTCTCTCTCTCTCTCTCTCTCTCTCTCTCTCTCTCTCTCTCTCTCTCTCTCTCTCTCTACACCACAGGGGATCCCGACAGGGTCCATCGTTCTACCGTGAACCCAACGCCAAATTAAATCTTCATCACCTGTCAGGAATGGCGTGGGCCTGCATTTTTCCTTCAAATCTTTTTTCTTTATTGATTGTTTGTGTGTGGGAGGCTCTTGAGAGAGAGAGAGAGAGAGAGAGAGAGAGAGAGAGAGAGAGAGAGAGAGAGAGAGAGAGAGAGAGAGAGAGAGAGAGAGAGATGAAGGGTGAATGAGATGAAGAGGGAGAGCGAGAGAGAGAGAGAGAGAGAGAGAGCGAGAGAGAGAGAGAGAGAGAGAGAGAGAGAGAGGGAGAGAGAGAGAGAGAGAGAGAGAGAGAGAGAGATGAAGGGTGAATGAGATGAAGAGGGAGAGCGAGGGAGAGAGAGAGAGAGAGAGAGAGAGAGAGAGAGATGAAGGGTGAATGAGATGAAGAGGGAGAGCGAGAGAGAGAGAGAGAGAGAGAGAGAGAGAGAGAGAGAGAGAGAGAGAGAGAGAGAGAGAGAGAGAGAGAGAGAGAGAGAGAGAGAGAGGGAGAGAGAGAGAGAGAGAGAGATGAAGGGTGAATGAGATGAAGAGGGAGAGCGAGGGAGAGAGAGAGAGAGAGAGAGAGAGAGAGAGAGAGAGAGAGAGAGATGAAGGGTGAATGAGATGAAGAGGGAGAGCGAGAGAGAGAGAGAGAGAGAGAGAGAGAGAGAGAGAGAGAGAGAGAGAGAGAGAGAGAGAGAGAGAGAGAGGGAGAGAGAGAGAGAGAGAGAGAGAGAGATGAAGGGTGAATGAGATGAAGAGGGAGAGCGAGGGAGAGAGAGAGAGAGAGAGAGAGAGAGAGAGAGAGAGAGAGAGAGATGAAGGGTGAATGAGATGAAGAGGGAGAGCGAGGGAGAGAGAGGGAGGGGGAGGGAGGGAGGAGGGGGAGGCAGGTGTGTGCTTGACTGCATATTTGCGGAGGTGGGAATGTTTGTGGAAGCTGGCACAGGCTGAGCAGATTCCTGCCCTGGTGGAGAATTTACAGGAAGGACGTTTGTTTTCTCAACCAAGCCTTAAGCCTCCGGTCCTTCCGCACCTGAATAACAACCATTTGTACATAATCTGGAATTATTCTGGACATTATCTGTACCTAATCTGAAATTAATCTGGACATAATCTCGACATTATCTGTACATCATCTGGAATTAATCTGTACATATGTACATAATCATTACATAATCTGTACATTATCATTACATAATCTGTACATTAAAAGTGCATAATTTGTAAATAATTTGTACATAATATGTACATTATAAATACATAATCTGTACATAATCTGGACATTATCTGCCCCAGCAACGACTTCTTCAGATCAGTTTTTTGTCAACCAAAGAGTCTGAATCTTTGGCTCCATTTGGTAGTCCTTTGTCGGGGGGCCGTTGGTAGTTTACAGCCCGGTAATAACGGTGGTATCGGAGTTATGATCGTGCCTTTATGACCCGCCGTGGAACAGTTTAAGGAGGGAAAGTACAACGCTACACCCCCGGCCGGCCGCGCGTTGAAGGATTGAAGCATTCGAGTCATTGTTTCAGGTTAACAATCCACAGGCCGAACCCCGGAAGCCCCGAAACAGGAACAAACACAATGACCAGGGCCATGTGGGGACCCATGACGGGGACCAGGGGGCCCGCTAGCGCACACACACTGGGGCTGCTAGCACACAGGGGGAAAGTGTTCACACACACACACATATTCCAAGGGACGTTAGTAGGTGGGTAGGTAGCTACCAAGTGAACCTCAACAACCTGTGGACCCTTTCATCGATTGTCTCTCACCCCACATCTCTCTCTCTCTCTCTCTCTCTCTCTGTGTTTGTGTATCTTAGATTCCTCATCTCCTTCCCTCCTTCCTTGATAAAATCTCCCAGACAGCGATGGTAGCACTTGGTTGAAGGGGGCACTTTGTTGGCTCTTAGGCCTAATCGCTCTGTAACCCGACTCCTCCCTCCTCTCCCCCTCCTCTCTATTCCTCCCCTCCTCTCCCCTCCTCCACTCTCCTCTCCCCCCTCCTGCTCCCCTCCTCTCATCTCTATTCCTCCCCTCCCCTCTCTATTCCTCCCCTTCTCTCCCCCCTCCATTCTCCTCCTCCCCTTCTGTCTCCTCGTCCCCTCTCCTCTCTATTCCTCCTCTCCCCGCTCTTCCTCCCCTTCCCCCCACCGTGACAGGTACCTGGAGCGTGTAGGAGGTGTTCAGGGTGGAGGAGATGTTTCCACTTCAAAGGTGTTGGAGATGAAGAGCACATCCAGAAGCTTCTAGATGTGCTCTCTCTCTCTCTCTCTCTCTCTCTCTCTCTCTCTCTCTCTCTCTCTCTCTCTCTCTCTCTCTCTCTCTCTCTCTCTCTCTCTCTCTCTCTCTCTCTCTCTCTCTCTCTCTCTCTCTCTCTCTCTCTCTCTCTCTCTCTCTCTCTCTCTCTCTCTCTCTCTCTCTCTCTGTCACCTGTCTCCCTCGTCCCCCCTGACCACTCACCTTTTAGTCACCTCTCTCTTTTTCTATTATTATTATTATTATTATTATTATTACTATTCTCATCTCTCTCTAAACTCATCTGTCATTCCCTCCCTCTGTGTGTGTGTGTGTGTGTGTGTCTCTCTCTCTCTCTCTCTCTCTCTCTCTCTCTCTCTCTCTCTCCTCCACTGAGTCCTGCAGGACATTCCCAGGCCTGGACCCTCTCCCACCACCTCCTCCTCCACTGAGAGAGAGAGAGAGAGAGAGAGAGAGAGAGAGAGAGAGAGAGAGAGAGAGGAGAGAGAGAGAGAGAGAGAGAGAGAGAGAGAGAGAGAGAGAGAGAGAGAGAGAGAGAGAGAAAAAGAGCAACAGGATGAGAGAGAAACATCAGAGAGAGAGAGAGACATCAGAGAAAGAGACACACAGAGAGACACAGAGAGACAGAGAGAGAGAGAGAGAGAGAGAGAGAGAGAGAGAGAGAGAGAGAGAGAGAGAGAGAGACACGCAAGACACTGATCACTGTGTTTCAAGAAAGAAAGAAAACCACTGGATGAAAAGGAGAAAAAAGGAAATCAAACCAAAGAAGCAAAGACGGAAAGAGGAACAATTAGAAAGAAGAAAAAGAGAAGAGGAAGAGGAGAAAACTATCTGAACGGAATGCACTGGAATTCCCCGGAATACATCCCCCCCATCCCAACCCCCCCCCCCCCATCCCAACCCCCCCCCCCAACCCCCCATCTGGGACCCGGTCCTCTACTGTTCTCAGCGAGCGGTCAGGCCCAAGTCGGGCCCCGGTCGGAGCGGGCACAATGGCCATAATGTGAGGAAGTGTAGCTCAGGGGTCTAACGCTGGAGGTATGTGAGGACCAAACTGGGCCCCGGGGCCCCTGAACAATACAGGGAGGAAACCCGGGCAGGTGCCCCCCCCCCCCCCCCACACACACACCACCACCACCACCCCTCCTGAGAAAATATTCCATAGTCAAGAATGGAGGCAGGGGTGTGTGTGTGTGTGTGTGTGTGTGTGTGTGTGTGTGTGTGTGTGTGTGTGTGTTGACAGCTGGAACGGGGACATTGTTCAGAACATTGTGGGTGAGTCATACACTCAACACCAGCAGCTAACCCGCTCCTTGAGTGCAGAATGATGCCTGGAGGGGTTAAACAGTAGTGGACACACTAGAGATGTATCTACAGGTTAAACAGTAGTGGACACACTAGAGATGTATCTACAGGTTAAACAGTAGTGGACACACTAGAGATGTATCTACAGGTTAAACAGTAGTGGACACACTAGAGATGTATCTACAGGTTAAACAGTAGTGGACACACTAGAGATGTATCTACAGGTTAAACAGTAGTGGACACACTAGAGATGTATCTACAGGTTAAACAGTAGTGGACACACTACAGATGTATCTACAGGTTAAACAGTAGTGGACACACTAGAGATGTATCTACAGGTTAAACAGTAGTGGACACACTAGAGATGTATCTACAGGTTAAACAGTAGTGGACACACTAGAGATGTATCTACAGGTTAAACAGTAGTGGACACACTAGAGATGTATCTACAGGTTAAACAGTAGTGGACACACTAGAGATGTATCTACAGGTTAAACAGTAGTGGACACACTAGAGATGTATCTACAGGTTAAACAGTAGTGGACACACTAGAGATGTATCTACAGGTTAAACAGTAGTGGACACACTAGAGATGTATCTACAGGTTAAACAGTAGTGGACACACTAGTGGTGTATCTGGACTGAACACTGTAGAGTCATGGCCCTGCTACACCTGGGCTAACACTGCTCTGGCCTCCATGTGGTTTAATTACTTAATAGTAAAGAGAGAGAGAGAGAGAGAGAGAGAGAGAGAGAGAGAGAGAGAGAGAGAGAGAGAGAGAGAGAGAGAGAGAGAGAGAGAGAGAGAGAGAGAGAGAGAGAGAGAAAGCGAGAGAGAGAGAGAGAGAGAGAGAGAGAGAGAGAGAGAGACTGAGGTTAAACCAGTGTGTAAATCACAGGAACAACACACACTATTCACCTCCCCTGCCATTGTTGTCCCTCTGAGCAGAGCTGTGTCCAACCCTCTCCACATGAGAACACACTTCAGCCCACCTGCTCCTCACACACACACACACACACACACACACACACACACACACACACACACACACACACACACACACACACACACACACACACACACACACACACACACACACACACACACACACACACACACACACACACACACACACACACAGAATGATACATACAGTGACACAAACACACCAAGACTCATGTCCATTCTCTATGTATGTGTTCCTGTGTGTGTGTGTGTCACTGTATGTATCATTCTGTGTGTGTGTGTGTGTGTGTGTGTGTGTGTGTGTGTGTGTGTGTGTGTGTGTGTGTGTGTGTGTGTGTGTGTGTGTGTGTGTGTGTGTGTGCGTACGTTCCCTGAGGAGAGAACACGGTACACTACAGGAAGCTGTCAGAGGGCCCGGGAGGCGGGTGGCCTCGCTACAGGAAGTGAAACGTTCCCCCAGGAGATCTCAATCTCAACAATCCGCTGTTGACAGGTCCTCACAAGGTGGTCCCAGGACCCTGGTCCGTTCTGGAGGGGTCCCCTGGAGGGGTCCCCTGGAGGGGTCGATAAGAGCCAGGACCCTGGTCCGTTCTGGAGGGGTCCCCTGGAGGGGTCCCCTGGAGGGGTCGATAAGAGCCAGGGGTCTGGTCCGTTCTGGAGGGGTCCCCTGGAGGGGTCGATAAGAGCCAGGGGTCTGGTCCAGGCCGGTCAAGAGGTCCAGTCCAGGGTTTGGTTCAGGGATCTGGTCCAGTCCTTAAATTAAATAGATGAAATGTTTAAAGACGTAGATTCTGTTGTATGTGATGTCTCTCTCACGCAGTGAGACAGGACCTTCAATGTGATGTCTCTCTCACGCAGTGAGACAGGGCCTTCAATGTGATGTC
>CM051016.1:26531588-26589088 GCA_027704905.1 Muraenolepis orangiensis
GCCTTCTTCAGACATCTGGTCCTAAAGATCTCCTCAATGTGCACACCCGATGATCTTCTCTGCTGTCCTCACGACCCTCTGGAAGGCTTTCTTGTCCCGTTCAGTGGTGTTGCCGTACCACACCGTGACGCCACTCTTCACCCTTTCTTCCTGTGGCCATCAGACTCTTTAATTCATCTACCTCGGGTCGTGAGAGGGACAGTGGAGACTCAGTGACCTGAGGCCAACGCACTGTAAATCCTTTCACTGTAATTTTGCACTGTAAATTCAATTTCACTTTTCACTTATTATTTATTAGTATTTTATTACTGCCAATTTGCACTATACGTATTGTTGTGTATTGTATATACCTACGTATTACTGTAATAATACTGTAAATTGTGCAATTCATCTGTCTATACATTTTGATTTCATTTAGATTTCATTTAGTTATATTTTGTTTATACTAGTTTAGTTTAGTTTGTTGTTATTTAGTTTTAGGTATTAGTATATTTTGTGTGCATTTATTCCCCCTGTCTCAACTGTTGCACCTTAATTTCCCTCAGGATAAATAAAGTTAACTTGAATCTTGAATCTTGTAACACTGGAATACAACAGATCAACAACACAGATACAATTCTGATTTATTCATTTTATTTCAATTGTTTTAATATAATTAATTCGATTTTTTGTTTTGTTTCATCTGAGGGTTTCAGGGTCTTCTCTGAATACCTTGAAGGCCCTGACGGTTCACCACACACACACACACACACACACACACACACACACACACACACACACACCACACACACACACACACACACACACACACACACACACACACACACCACACACACACACACACACACACACCACACACACACACACACACACACACACACACACACACACACACACACACACACACACTCTCTAAGCCTTACCACCATGTCTTTCTTGCCAGTAATAGTCAAACATGAAGACAGCACATCTAATGATGATATGTCCTCCTCCTCCTTCCGATTCCTCTGAATATTAATGCCATTAATGTAGTACCATTCTGAACAAAGAGTTAAAGCTATGCTGTGTATCTCTGAATCAGCAAAGGGTTGGTTGAGTGATGTGCTTGGACAGTGTGTTCACTGTATCCAGTGGATCTGTGTCAGTAGAAACATGTAAAAGTATGTCCTAAAGACACTCAGTATCTCTGACCGAGACATAGGAACTCTAGCATGGTGAGTAGTAGGAGCTGTAACATATTCATCATGGTTGTCTATGTTTCAAAGACCAAACAGACATTACTTAAATATGTGGTACATGAAACATATTCTGTGAGAAGTGAACTGTAGTTATCAAATGATGTCCACTTTAAGCAGATGTGCATCTGTGTCTCTTGGTGACTGAAAGTCAGTGGAAATGTAAGGAAGAGTCTCTGGAGATTCCAGTCAAAGCAGCATGTGAGCATGTCCACAAACCAAGTCAGCGCTTCCCTCTTGTGTCAAACCACAGACATTACAATAAAGAGTGATTCCATGAACTAAACTCTGATCAGGTCCGTCTTTAATAATAGCTTACAGCTTCAGGACTAGTCTGCTTGTCATTGGGTCAGCCTGGTAGCAGACAGGCTAGTGTTTAGCGGTTGTTCCTCTCGTCATACTTAGCTGTCAGGATGAGGACTGTGAGGGTGGACCGAGGCTCGGCTTGGATTCCAAGATAGAGTCCAAGATAGAAGCTTCGTTTTTATCCTGCTCAATGAGGAGCAAGGTGGTGGTGGTGTTGTGTTGAACTTTCTTGACGGGAGTAAACAGAGCAAAGTGTATTGTGGAGTGACCAGGCTGACAAGGCCCTCCACATGGGCTGGGAGAGATGTCAGCACAGAGGACAGCGACAGCTCCCCCCCAGAGGGGAACTGGGTGAGGTCATTGAGGATCAATTATGTTCAACACAGCTGCTGCAGGTTTGACAATCAGCCTCACCTGCAACCACTCACTGATTAAGACTCACCTGCATATGAACCTGACAGGCTGTCCTCAGCCAGAGAGAGAGAAGGAGTAGTTGGATTTAATATGTTGGGGTTGAGGTTATAGTTTTATGTAATATATAGTTGTGTTGAGGTTGTAGTTTGTAAAATGTGGTAGTTGAGTTAGTAGTTGTATATGATATGTGTTAGTTGAGGTAGTAGTTGTATATGATATGTGTTAGTTGAGGTAGTAGTTGTATATGATGTGTTAGTTGAGCTAGTAGTTGTATATGATATGTGGTAGTTGAGGTAGTAGTTGTATATGATATGGTAGTTGAGGTAGTAGTTGTATATGATATGTGGTAGTTGAGGTAGTAGTTGTATATGATATGTGGTAGTTGAGGTAGTAGTTGTATATGATATGGTAGTTGAGGTAGTAGTTGTATATGATATGTGGTAGTTGAGGTAGTAGTTGTATATGATATGGTAGTTGAGGTAGTAGTTGTATATGATATGGTAGTTGAGGTAGTAGTTGTATATGATATGTGGTAGTTGAGGTAGTAGTTGTATATGATATGTGTTAGTTGAGGTAGTAGTTGTATATGATGTGTTAGTTGAGCTAGTAGTTGTATATGATATGTGGTAGTTGAGGTAGTAGTTGTATATGATGTGTTAGTTGAGGTAGTAGTTGTATATGATATGTTAGTTGAGCTAGTAGTTGTATATGATATGTGGTAGTTGAGCTAGTAGTTGTATATGATATGTGGTAGTTAAGGTAGTAGTTGTATATGATGTGGTAGTTGAGGTAGTAGTTGTATATGATGTGTTAGTTGAGGTAGTAGTTGTATATGATATGTTAGTTGAGCTAGTAGTTGTATATGATATGTGGTAGTTGAGGTAGTAGTTGTATATGATATGTGGTAGTTGAGGTAGTAGTTGTATATGATATGGTAGTTGAGGTAGTAGTTGTATATGATATGTGGTAGTTGAGGTAGTAGTTGTATATGATATGGTAGTTGAGGTAGTAGTTGTATATGATATGTGGTAGTTGAGGTAGTAGTTGTATATGATGTGTTAGTTGAGGTAGTAGTTGTATATGATATGTGTTAGTTGAGGTAGTAGTTGTATATGATGTGTTAGTTGAGCTAGTAGTTGTATATGATATGTGGTAGTTGAGGTAGTAGTTGTATATGATGTGTTAGTTGAGGTAGTAGTTGTATATGATATGTTAGTTGAGCTAGTAGTTGTATATGATATGTGGTAGTTGAGCTAGTAGTTGTATATGATATGTGGTAGTTGAGGTAGTAGTTGTATATGATGTGGTAGTTGAGGTAGTAGTTGTATATGATGTGTTAGTTGAGGTAGTAGTTGTATATGATATGTTAGTTGAGCTAGTAGTTGTATATGATATGTGGTAGTTGAGGTAGTAGTTGTATATGATATGTGGTAGTTGAGGTAGTAGTTGTATATGATATGGTAGTTGAGGTAGTAGTTGTATATGATATGTGGTAGTTGAGGTAGTAGTTGTATATGATATGGTAGTTGAGGTAGTAGTTGTATATGATATGTGGTAGTTGAGGTAGTAGTTGTATATGATGTGTTAGTTGAGGTAGTAGTTGTATATGATATGTAGTAGTTGAGGTAGTAGTTGTATATGATATGTGGTAGTTGAGGTAGTAGTTGTATATGATATGTGGTAGTTGAGTTAGTAGTTGTATATGATATGTGGTAGTTGAGCTAGTAGTTGTATATGATATGTGGTAGTTGAGCTAGTAGTTGTATATGATATGTGGTAGTTGAGGTAGTAGTTGTATATGATATGTGGTAGTTGAGCTAGTAGTTGTATATGATATGTGGTAGTTGAGCTAGTAGTTGTATATGATATGTTAGTTGAGGTAGTAGTTGTATATGATGTGTTAGTTGAGGTAGTAGTTGTATATGATATGTGGTAGTTGAGGTAGTAGTTGTATATGATATGTGGTAGTTGAGGTAGTAGTTGTATATGATATGTGGTAGTTGAGGTAGTAGTTGTATATGATATGTGTTAGTTGAGGTAGTAGTTGTATATGATGTGTTAGTTGAGGTAGTAGTTGTATATGATATGTGTTAGTTGAGGTAGTAGTTGTATATGATATGTGGTAGTTGAGGTAGTAGTTGTATATGATATGTGGTAGTTGAGGTAGTAGTTGTATATGATATGTGGTAGTTGAGGTAGTAGTTGTATATGATATGTGGTAGTTGAGCTAGTAGTTGTATATGATATGTGGTAGTTGAGGTAGTAGTTGTATATGATATGTGGTAGTTGAGGTAGTAGTTGTATATGATATGTGGTAGTTGAGGTAGTAGTTGTATATGATATGTGGTAGTTGAGCTAGTAGTTGTATATGATATGTTGTCGTTGAGGTAGTAGTTGTATATGATATGTGTTAGTTGAGGTAGTAGTTGTATATGATGTGTTAGTTGAGGTAGTAGTTGTATATGATATGTTGTAGTTGAGGTAGTAGTTGTATATGATATGTGGTAGTTGAGGTAGTAGTTGTATATGATATGGTAGTTGAGGTAGTAGTTGTATATGATATGTGATAGTTGAGGTGGTAGTTGTATATGATATGTGTTAGTTGAGGTAGTAGTTGTATATGATATGTGGTAGTTGAGGTAGTAGTTGTATATGATATGTGGTAGTTGAGCTAGTAGTTGTATATGATATGTGGTAGTTGAGCTAGTAGTTGTATATGATATGTTGTCGTTGAGGTAGTAGTTGTATATGATATGTGGTAGTTGAGGTAGTAGTTGTATATGATATGTTGTCGTTGAGGTAGTAGTTGTATATGATATGTGGTAGTTGAGGTAGTAGTTGTATATGATATGTGGTAGTTGAGCTAGTAGTTGTATATGATATGTGGTAGTTGAGGTAGTAGTTGTATATGATATGTGGTAGTTGAGGTAGTAGTTGTATATGATATGTGGTAGTTGAGGTAGTAGTTGTATATGATATGTGGTAGTTGAGGTAGTAGTTGTATATGATATGTGGTAGTTGAGGTAGTAGTTGTATATGATATGTTAGTTGAGGTAGTAGTTGTATATGATATGTTAGTTGAGGTAGTAGTTGTATATGATATGTGGTAGTTGAGGTAGTAGTTGTATATGATATGTGGTAGTTGAGCTAGTAGTTGTATATTATGTGGTAGTTGAGGTAGTAGTTGTATATGATGTGGTAGTTGAGCTAGAAGTTGTATATTATGTGGTAGTTGAGGTAGTAGTTGTATATGATGTGTTAGTTGAGGTAGTAGTTGTATATGATATGTTGTAGTTGAGGTAGTAGTTGTATATGATATGTGGTAGTTGAGCTAGTAGTTGTATATTATGTGGTAGTTGAGGTAGTAGTTGTATATGATGTGGTAGTTGAGGTAGTAGTTGTATATGATATGTGGTAGTTGAGGTAGTAGTTGTATATGATATGTTGTCGTTGAGCTAGTAGTTGTATATGATATGTGGTAGTTGAGGTAGTAGTTGTATATGATATGTGGTAGTTGAGGTAGTAGTTGTATATGATATGTGGTAGTTGAGGTAGTAGTTGTATATGATATGTGGTAGTTGAGGTAGTAGTTGTATATGATATGTTAGTTGAGGTAGTAGTTGTATATGATATGTTGTAGTTGAGGTAGTAGTTGTATATGATATGTGGTAGTTGAGCTAGTAGTTGTATATTATGTGGTAGTTGAGGTAGTAGTTGTATATGATGTGTTAGTTGAGGTAGTAGTTGTATATGATATGTGGTAGTTGAGCTAGTAGTTGTATATGATATGTGGTAGTTGAGGTAGTAGTTGTATATGATGTGTTAGTTGAGGTAGTAGTTGTATATGATATGTTGTAGTTGAGGTAGTAGTTGTATATGATATGTGGTAGTTGAGGTAGTAGTTGTATATGATATGTGTTAGTTGAGGTAGTAGTTGTATATGATATGTTGTCGTTGAGGTAGTAGTTGTATATGATATGTGTTAGTTGAGGTAGTAGTTGTATATGATATGTAGTAGTTGAGGTAGTAGTTGTATATGATGTGTTAGTTGAGCTAGTAGTTGTATATGATATGTGGTAGTTGAGCTAGTAGTTGTATATGATATGTGTTAGTTGAGCTAGTAGTTGTATATGATATGTGGTAGTTGAGGTAGTAGTTGTATATGATATGTTGTCGTTGAGGTAGTAGTTGTATATGATATGTGTTAGTTGAGGTAGTAGTTGTATATGATATGTGGTAGTTGAGGTAGTAGTTGTATATGATATGTAGTAGTTGAGGTAGTAGTTGTATATGATGTGTTAGTTGAGGTAGTAGTTGTATATGATATGTGGTAGTTGAGGTAGTAGTTGTATATGATATGTTGTCGTTGAGGTAGTAGTTGTATATGATATGTGTTAGTTGAGGTAGTAGTTGTATATGATATGTGGTAGTTGAGGTAGTAGTTGTATATGATATGTTAGTTGAGGTAGTAGTTGTATATGATATGTGGTAGTTGAGCTAGTAGTTGTATATGATATGTGGTAGTTGAGGTAGTAGTTGTATATGATATGTGGTAGTTGAGGTAGTAGTTGTATATGATATGTGTTAGTTGAGCTAGTAGTTGTATATGATATGTGGTAGTTGAGGTAGTAGTTGTATATGATATGTTGTCGTTGAGGTAGTAGTTGTATATGATATGTGTTAGTTGAGGTAGTAGTTGTATATGATATGTGGTAGTTGAGGTAGTAGTTGTATATGATATGTAGTAGTTGAGGTAGTAGTTGTATATGATGTGTTAGTTGAGCTAGTAGTTGTATATGATATGTGGTAGTTGAGGTAGTAGTTGTATATGATATGTGTTAGTTGAGGTAGTAGTTGTATATGATATGTTGTCGTTGAGGTAGTAGTTGTATATGATATGTGTTAGTTGAGGTAGTAGTTGTATATGATATGTGTTAGTTGAGGTAGTAGTTGTATATGATATGTGGTAGTTGAGGTAGTAGTTGTATATGATATGTAGTAGTTGAGGTAGTAGTTGTATATGATGTGTTAGTTGAGCTAGTAGTTGTATATGATATGTGGTAGTTGAGGTAGTAGTTGTATATGATATGTTGTCGTTGAGGTAGAGGTTGTATATGATATGTGTTAGTTGAGGTAGTAGTTGTATATGATATGTGGTAGTTGAGGTAGTAGTTGTATATGATATGGTAGTTGAGGTAGTAGTTGTATATGATATGTAGTAGTTGAGGTAGTAGTTGTATATGATATGTGGTAGTTGAGGTAGTAGTTGTATATGATATGGTAGTTGAGGTAGTAGTTGTATATGATATGTGGTAGTTGAGGTAGTAGTTGTATATGATATGGTAGTTGAGGTAGTAGTTGTATATGATATGTGGTAGTTGAGGTAGTAGTTGTATATGATATGGTAGTTGAGGTAGTAGTTGTATATGATGTGTTAGTTGAGGTAGTAGTTGTATATGATGTGTTAGTTGAGGTAGTAGTTGTATATGATATGTGGTAGTTGAGGTAGTAGTTGTATATGATATGGTAGTTGAGGTAGTAGTTGTATATGATATGTGGTAGTTGAGGTAGTAGTTGTATATGATATGGTAGTTGAGGTAGTAGTTGTATATGATATGTGGTAGTTGAGGTAGTAGTTGTATATGATATGTAGTAGTTGAGGTAGTAGTTGTATATGATGTGTTAGTTGAGGTAGTAGTTGTATATGATATGGTAGTTGAGGTAGTAGTTGTATATGATATGTGGTAGTTGAGGTAGTAGTTGTATATGATGTGTTAGTTGAGGTAGTAGTTGTATATGATATGTAGTAGTTGAGGTAGTAGTTGTATATGATATGTGGTAGTTGAGGTAGTAGTTGTATATGATATGTGGTAGTTGAGGTAGTAGTTGTATATGATATGTTGTCGTTGAGGTAGTAGTTGTATATGATATGTGGTAGTTGAGCTAGTAGTTGTATATGATATGTGGTAGTTGAGCTAGTAGTTGTATATGATATGTGGTAGTTGAGCTAGTAGTTGTATATGATATGTGGTAGTTGAGGTAGTAGTTGTATATGATATGTGGTAGTTGAGGTAGTAGTTGTATATGATATGGTAGTTGAGGTAGTAGTTGTATATGATATGGTAGTTGAGGTAGTAGTTGTATATGATATGTGGTAGTTGAGGTAGTAGTTGTATATGATATGGTAGTTGAGCTAGTAGTTGTATATGATATGTGATAGTTGAGGTAGTAGTTGTATATGATATGTGATAGTTGAGGTAGTAGTTGTATATGATATGTGGTAGTTGAGCTAGTAGTTGTATATGATATGTGGTAGTTGAGGTAGTAGTTGTATATGATATGTGGTAGTTGAGCTAGTAGTTGTATATGATATGTGGTAGTTGAGGTAGTAGTTGTATATGATATGGTAGTTGAGGTAGTAGTTGTATATGATATGTGGTAGTTGAGGTAGTAGTTGTATATGATATGTGGTAGTTGAGGTAGTAGTTGTATATGATATGTTAGTTGAGGTAGTAGTTGTATATGATATGTTAGTTGAGGTAGTAGTTGTATATGATATGTGGTAGTTGAGCTAGTAGTTGTATATGATATGTGGTAGTTGAGGTAGTAGTTGTATATGATATGTTAGTTGAGGTAGTAGTTGTATATGATATGTTAGTTGAGGTAGTAGTTGTATATGATATGTGTAGTTGAGGTAGTAGTTGTATATGATATGTGGTAGTTGAGCTAGTAGTTGTATATGATATGTGGTAGTTGAGGTAGTAGTTGTATATGATATGTTAGTTGAGGTAGTAGTTGTATATGATATGTTAGTTGAGGTAGTAGTTGTATATGATATGTTAGTTGAGGTAGTAGTTGTATATGATATGTGGTAGTTGAGCTAGTAGTTGTATATGATATGTGGTAGTTGAGGTAGTAGTTGTATATGATATGGTAGTTGAGGTAGTAGTTGTATATGATATGTGGTAGTTGAGGTAGTAGTTGTATATGATATGTGGTAGTTGAGGTAGTAGTTGTATATGATATGTTAGTTGAGGTAGTAGTTGTATATGATATGTGGTAGTTGAGCTAGTAGTTGTATATGATATGTGGTAGTTGAGGTAGTAGTTGTATATGATATGTTAGTTGAGGTAGTAGTTGTATATGATATGTTAGTTGAGGTAGTAGTTGTATATGATATGTTAGTTGAGGTAGTAGTTGTATATGATATGTTAGTTGAGGTAGTAGTTGTATATGATATGTTAGTTGAGGTAGTAGTTGTATATGATATGTTAGTTGAGGTAGTAGTTGTATATGATATGTGGTAGTTGAGGTAGTAGTTGTATATGATATGTGGTAGTTGAGGTAGTAGTTGTATATGATATGGTAGTTGAGGTAGTAGTTGTATATGATATGTGGTAGTTGAGGTAGTAGTTGTATATGATATGTTGTCGTTGAGGTAGTAGTTGTATATGATATGTGGTAGTTGAGGTAGTAGTTGTATATGATATGTAGTAGTTGAGGTAGTAGTTGTATATGATATGTGGTAGTTGAGCTAGTAGTTGTATATGATATGGTAGTTGAGCTAGTAGTTGTATATGATATGTGGTAGTTGAGGTAGTAGTTGTATATTATGTGGTAGTTGAGGTAGTAGTTGTATATGATATGTAGTAGTTGAGGTAGTAGTTGTATATGATATGTGGTAGTTGAGCTAGTAGTTGTATATGATATGGTAGTTGAGCTAGTAGTTGTATATGATATGTGGTAGTTGAGCTAGTAGTTGTATATTATGTGGTAGTTGAGGTAGTAGTTGTATATGATATGGTAGTTGAGGTAGTAGTTGTATATGATATGTGATAGTTGAGGTAGTAGTTGTATATGATATGTTAGTTGAGGTAGTAGTTGTATATGATATGTGGTAGTTGAGCTAGTAGTTGTATATGATATGTGGTAGTTGAGCTAGTAGTTGTATATGATATGTTGTCGTTGAGGTAGTAGTTGTATATGATATGTGGTAGTTGAGGTAGTAGTTGTATATGATATGTAGTAGTTGAGGTAGTAGTTGTATATGATATGTGGTAGTTGAGCTAGTTGTTGTATATGATATGGTAGTTGAGCTAGTAGTTGTATATGATATGTGGTAGTTGAGGTAGTAGTTGTATATGATATGGTAGTTGAGCTAGTAGTTGTATATGATATGTGGTAGTTGAGGTAGTAGTTGTATATGATATGTGATAGTTGAGGTAGTAGTTGTATATGATATGTTAGTTGAGGTAGTAGTTGTATATGATATGTGGTAGTTGAGGTAGTAGTTGTATATGATATGTTGTCGTTGAGGTAGTAGTTGTATATGATATGTGGTAGTTGAGGTAGTAGTTGTATATGATGTGTTAGTTGAGGTAGTAGTTGTATATGATATGTGGTAGTTGAGGTAGTAGTTGTATATGATATGTGGTAGTTGAGCTAGTAGTTGTATATGATATGTGGTAGTTGAGGTAGTAGTTGTATATGATATGTGGTAGTTGAGCTAGTAGTTGTATATGATATGTGGTAGTTGAGGTAGTAGTTGTATATGATATGTGGTAGTTGAGGTAGTAGTTGTATATGATATGGTAGTTGAGGTAGTAGTTGTATATGATATGGTAGTTGAGGTAGTAGTTGTATATGATATGTGGTAGTTGAGGTAGTAGTTGTATATGATATGGTAGTTGAGCTAGTAGTTGTATATGATATGTGATAGTTGAGGTAGTAGTTGTATATGATATGTGATAGTTGAGGTAGTAGTTGTATATGATATGTGGTAGTTGAGCTAGTAGTTGTATATGATATGTGGTAGTTGAGGTAGTAGTTGTATATGATATGTGGTAGTTGAGCTAGTAGTTGTATATGATATGTGGTAGTTGAGGTAGTAGTTGTATATGATATGGTAGTTGAGGTAGTAGTTGTATATGATATGTGGTAGTTGAGGTAGTAGTTGTATATGATATGTGGTAGTTGAGGTAGTAGTTGTATATGATATGTTAGTTGAGGTAGTAGTTGTATATGATATGTTAGTTGAGGTAGTAGTTGTATATGATATGTGGTAGTTGAGCTAGTAGTTGTATATGATATGTGGTAGTTGAGGTAGTAGTTGTATATGATATGGTAGTTGAGGTAGTAGTTGTATATGATATGTTAGTTGAGGTAGTAGTTGTATATGATATGTGTTAGTTGAGGTAGTAGTTGTATATGATATGTGGTAGTTGAGCTAGTAGTTGTATATGATATGTGGTAGTTGAGGTAGTAGTTGTATATGATATGTGGTAGTTGAGGTAGTAGTTGTATATGATATGTGGTAGTTGAGCTAGTAGTTGTATATGATATGTGGTAGTTGAGGTAGTAGTTGTATATGATATGTTAGTTGAGGTAGTAGTTGTATATGATATGTTAGTTGAGGTAGTAGTTGTATATGATATGTTAGTTGAGGTAGTAGTTGTATATGATATGTGGTAGTTGAGCTAGTAGTTGTATATGATATGTGGTAGTTGAGGTAGTAGTTGTATATGATATGGTAGTTGAGGTAGTAGTTGTATATGATATGTGGTAGTTGAGGTAGTAGTTGTATATGATATGTGGTAGTTGAGGTAGTAGTTGTATATGATATGTTAGTTGAGGTAGTAGTTGTATATGATATGTGGTAGTTGAGCTAGTAGTTGTATATGATATGTGGTAGTTGAGGTAGTAGTTGTATATGATATGTTAGTTGAGGTAGTAGTTGTATATGATATGTTAGTTGAGGTAGTAGTTGTATATGATATGTTAGTTGAGGTAGTAGTTGTATATGATATGTTAGTTGAGGTAGTAGTTGTATATGATATGTTAGTTGAGGTAGTAGTTGTATATGATATGTTAGTTGAGGTAGTAGTTGTATATGATATGTGGTAGTTGAGGTAGTAGTTGTATATGATATGTGGTAGTTGAGGTAGTAGTTGTATATGATATGGTAGTTGAGGTAGTAGTTGTATATGATATGTGGTAGTTGAGGTAGTAGTTGTATATGATATGTTGTCGTTGAGGTAGTAGTTGTATATGATATGTGGTAGTTGAGGTAGTAGTTGTATATGATATGTAGTAGTTGAGGTAGTAGTTGTATATGATATGTGGTAGTTGAGCTAGTAGTTGTATATGATATGGTAGTTGAGCTAGTAGTTGTATATGATATGTGGTAGTTGAGCTAGTAGTTGTATATTATGTGGTAGTTGAGGTAGTAGTTGTATATGATATGGTAGTTGAGCTAGTAGTTGTATATGATATGTGGTAGTTGAGGTAGTAGTTGTATATTATGTGGTAGTTGAGGTAGTAGTTGTATATGATATGTAGTAGTTGAGGTAGTAGTTGTATATGATATGTGGTAGTTGAGCTAGTAGTTGTATATGATATGGTAGTTGAGCTAGTAGTTGTATATGATATGTGGTAGTTGAGCTAGTAGTTGTATATTATGTGGTAGTTGAGGTAGTAGTTGTATATGATATGGTAGTTGAGGTAGTAGTTGTATATGATATGTGATAGTTGAGGTAGTAGTTGTATATGATATGTTAGTTGAGGTAGTAGTTGTATATGATATGTGGTAGTTGAGCTAGTAGTTGTATATGATATGTGGTAGTTGAGCTAGTAGTTGTATATGATATGTTGTCGTTGAGCTAGTAGTTGTATATGATATGTTGTCGTTGAGGTAGTAGTTGTATATGATATGTGTTAGTTGAGCTAGTAGTTGTATATGATATGTGGTAGTTGAGGTAGTAGTTGTATATGATATGTGGTAGTTGAGGTAGTAGTTGTATATGATATGTGGTAGTTGAGCTAGTAGTTGTATATGATATGGTAGTTGAGCTAGTAGTTGTATATGATATGTGGTAGTTGAGGTAGTAGTTGTATATGATATGGTAGTTGAGCTAGTAGTTGTATATGATATGTGGTAGTTGAGGTAGTAGTTGTATATGATATGTGATAGTTGAGGTAGTAGTTGTATATGATATGTTAGTTGAGGTAGTAGTTGTATATGATATGTGGTAGTTGAGGTAGTAGTTGTATATGATATGTTGTCGTTGAGGTAGTAGTTGTATATGATATGTGGTAGTTGAGGTAGTAGTTGTATATGATGTGTTAGTTGAGGTAGTAGTTGTATATGATATGTGTTAGTTGAGGTAGTAGTTGTATATGATATGTGGTAGTTGAGGTAGTAGTTGTATATGATATGTGGTAGTTGAGGTAGTAGTTGTATATGATATGTGGTAGTTGAGGTAGTAGTTGTATATGATATGTGGTAGTTGAGGTAGTAGTTGTATATGATATGTTGTCGTTGAGGTAGTAGTTGTATATGATATGTGTTAGTTGAGGTAGTAGTTGTATATGATATGTTGTCGTTGAGGTAGTAGTTGTATATGATATGTGTTAGTTGAGGTAGTAGTTGTATATGATATGTGTTAGTTGAGGTAGTAGTTGTATATGATATGTGGTAGTTGAGGTAGTAGTTGTATATGATATGTGGTAGTTGAGCTAGTAGTTGTATATGATATGTTAGTTGAGGTAGTAGTTGTATATGATATGTGTTAGTTGAGGTAGTAGTTGTATATGATATGTTAGTTGAGGTAGTAGTTGTATATGATATGTGGTAGTTGAGGTAGTAGTTGTATATGATATGTGGTAGTTGAGCTAGTAGTTGTATATGATATGTGTTAGTTGAGGTAGTAGTTGTATATGATATGGTAGTTGAGGTAGTAGTTGTATATGATATGGTAGTTGAGGTAGTAGTTGTATATGATATGTGGTAGTTGAGGTAGTAGTTGTATATGATATGTGTTAGTTGAGGTAGTAGTTGTATATGATATGTGGTAGTAGTTGTATATGATATGTGGTAGTTGAGGTAGTAGTTGTATATGATATGTGGTAGTAGTTGTACATGATATGTGGTAGTTGAGC
The DNA here is from genome assembly GCA_027704905.1 of Muraenolepis orangiensis. NCBI lineage: Eukaryota > Metazoa > Chordata > Actinopteri > Gadiformes > Muraenolepididae > Muraenolepis > Muraenolepis orangiensis. The sequence goes on from CM051016.1 coordinate 26,545,481, forward strand.
TAGTAGTTGTATATATGTGGTAGTTGAGGTAGTAGTTGTATATGATATGTTAGTTGAGGTAGTAGATGTATATGATATGTGGTAGTTGAGGTAGTAGTTGTATATGATATGTGTTAGTTGAGGTAGTAGTTGTATATGATATGTGGTAGTTGAGGTAGTAGTAGTATATAACATGTGGTAGTTGAGGTAGTAGTTGTATATGATATGTGGTAGTTGAGGTAGTAGTAGTATATAACATGTTGTCGTTGAGGTAGTAGTTGTATATGATATGTAGTAGTTGAGGTAGTAGTTGTATATGATGTGTTAGTTGAGCTAGTAGTTGTATATGATATGTGGTAGTTGAGGTAGTAGTTGTATATGATATGTGTTAGTTGAGGTAGTAGTTGTATATGATATGTGGTAGTTGAGGTAGTAGTTGTATATGATATGTGGTAGTTGAGGTAGTAGTTGTATATGATATGTGGTAGTTGAGGTAGTAGTTGTATATGATATGTTGTCGTTGAGGTAGTAGTTGTATATGATATGTGGTAGTTGAGGTAGTAGTTGTATATGATGTGTTAGTTGAGGTAGTAGTTGTATATGATATGTGGTAGTTGAGGTAGTAGTTGTATATGATATGTGGTAGTTGAGGTAGTAGTTGTATATGATATGTGGTAGTTGAGCTAGTAGTTGTATATGATATGTGGTAGTTGAGCTAGTAGTTGTATATGATATGTGGTAGTTGAGCTACTATCTGTATAGTTCATAGTGTAGAGCAGTATAAAGCTGGTTCTTGCTTGAGGCCCCTGGTTAGAGCAGCTCTGTGCTCAGTGCTCTGTGTCAGAGTCTCTTCCTCCTCAGCAGCTGCAGCAGGTTCCTGCTGTAACAGCTCAGTGACTACAGTCTGACTGAGGGAGGTTTATGTACGGCTCTCAATCACTGTGTGAATAGAGGGACATTATGGTATCTCTGACAGTAATAAACTGCTGCATCTTCACGCTGTGCGCCCTCGATGGTCAGAGAGAAGTCAGTGCTGCTTCCACTGCCACTAAACCGAGCTAGTGTTGATGATTCACGTGTATTAGTATATCTAATTAGGAGCTTGGGGGCTTCTCCAGGTTTCTGTTGGTACCAGAATAAATAATTGCTATGAACCGCTGGGTTGGATTTACAGGTCAGAGTGACTCTGGATCCTGCAGTAAAAGTCTCTACTGGTGGCTGAGTCACAGTCACCTGACTGCTGGTTCCTACAGAAAACAAACAAACCATTCAGTTATCCAACAGAAAACACAAGCCAACAAAGACTGTTCTTCAACATTGTCATTGAGTAGAATGAACCGACCTGTTAAGGATCCACAGACCACTGTCCAGAAAAGGATGGTGAGGTGGTTCATGGTTGCCACGGTTTCTGGGGTGTTGAGTGACAGCTCAGAGTCCTGCAGTGTTGAACTCAGAGCACTTTAAACCCTCTCAGAACCCCAGTTTCAGCTGAGCATGCAAAGCTTCCTCTATATGGAAATGACCTGTTTCCACTCATCCCACTGGGGCTTAGAGTGATAAAACTGATAATCGGAACTCAGAATCTGTGACTTTTTCTGAATCATTTATTTCTTGGTTTGTATAAAATTCTTTAATTTTCAAATTCTTATAAAAAACATTTGACATTTTTAAAACATGTTAATGTCATAACATTATTTTAGTAATATATGCTTATTCATTATATTGCTTTTAATTAAGTTTAGTTTGTGAAATTGTGCTGAGATAATAAAAAAGTTTCTAGTCTGCCTTTAACTATGTTATGATAATAAATATATCATATATATATAATATAAATATATTTTAATGAATCCATACCTTCAAACACATTATTAAAGTGACTAACCAGAGCTTGAGTTGATCAAATGTGAATGAATTCCTAGTTTCTTGTGATAAGTTGGTGTGTCAGTAAGAGGGAGGTTTGGGGTGGACTTTGTGGTTGACTGGAAGTACAAAGACACGTTTCTTTACCTGACGTACCTGAAAACAAGCTTTATATTGAAATGGCTGTGGATAACAGAATGCTTTTCTTTTCATCCTGAACACTTTTGTTTTTGTAGTTTATGTTAAGGTGTATATATTGTAAAGAAATGATTTACTGGAGTTCAGTCATTAAATGTAATATTGCTATTGTTTTTATATTGATTTAATTATGATGAGCTTTCATGAATGATATTAATTTACTTTGTAGTTCATGAAATAGACAAACAAGTATCCTTCAATTTAGGTTTTGACTTCTAAAAAGTTGTAATTTAATGAATAGAGCATTTTATTTCCAAATGTGTTTCAGTGCTTGAAGGTTCTCTTTGTAAATTATTCTGTAGTATTTTGGACAAATGTTAAATTTATTCTAAGAAAAGGGTAAAAAACAAATCTGAAGAAGTTCTGCCACCTGACAGTTGTTGAAACATTTAAATGTGTCATGTATTCATTTGTGTTTATGTGAAAATTAATTTAAATTAATAGATGACACATTTTTATGCTTCAAACATTTAAATGTGTCATGTATTAATTCATGTGTTGAAATGTTGAAATTAATTTAAATGAATACATGGCTAATTTAAATGTTTCAAATGTTTAAATGTGCCATGTATTAATTGATTTGATTAATTTTTCCATTTCAATGAACAGGGCCAACTGTTGTTGAATGTTCCTCTGTTCTCCCTATTAGTGGTGATGTTCACTCAGCCTGTTGTCCACTTGTCTCCTCCCTCTCTCTTCCAGTGGGAGTGGTGCAGCCCACCCTGAGCATCCTCCCTCCCTCCAGAGTGGAGCTGGAGCAGGGCAGTGCTGCACTGCTGTGTTTGGCCACTGGGGGCTTCCCCTCAGACTGGAAGCTTGGCTGGAAGGTGGGGGGCAGCAGCAGGTCTGAGGGGGTGTCAGGTAGCCTGGCAGTCCTGGGGAAAGATGGCACCTACAGCTGGAGCAGCACCTTGACCCTGCCTGCAGACCAGTGGAGGAAGGCGGGCTCAGTGAGCTGTGAGGCCAGTAAGAATGGGCAGACGCCTGTCACTCAAAGCCTGAATCCTGGCCAGTGTTCAGAGTAGAGAGGCTCTATGATGGAAGAACTGCAGAATAAGCATGTCCTCTGACATGTCTGTTTCATATCTCTCTGTCTTAGTGAGCACTTCAGCTTTTGATGATTTACATGAATATAACATGTCTTTCAGTTATTATAATGCATTCCAGTTTTCATCCCTTGCTTGTGTTTATCACATTGTATGCTGATGATATAATAAAGATGGAAAAATACACTTTTCATGCAATCATTCTGATTTTATATCTGCTGTAATTTTTTAATTAGCCAGGCTAAAAAAACAACCTTAATTTAGAATGGGGAAACAATTTACATTTCTTTATGAAGTGAGTTGTAGTACCATTCTGAACAAAGGGTTAAAGCTATGCTGTGTATCTCTGAATGAGCAAAGCGTTGGTTGAGTGATGTGATGGACAGTGTGTTCACTGTATCCAGTGGATCTGTGTCAGTCATAGAGACACTGCTGCTGAAATGACCCATGTGTGTCAGACTGACGTTATGTCAGTCTTCAGGGGGATGTCTAGGTTTCTGCAGATATCAACTTAGAAACATGTAAAAGTATGTCCTAAAGACACTCTCTCACCGAGACATAAGAACTCTAGCATGCAGAGTAGTAGGAGCTGTAACATATTCATCATGGTTGTCTATGTGTCAAAGACCAAACGGACATCACTAAAATATGTGGTACATGAAACATATTGTGAGCAGTGAACTGTAGCGATTCAAATGATGTCCATTTTTTAGCAGATGAGAGATATATATCTCATATACATATATATATCTCATATATATAGATATATAGATCTATATATATATATCTAGATATATATATAGATCTATATAGATATAGATCTATATATATATATATATATGTATATATGTACATATAGATATATATATGTATGTATATCTCATATATATATTATATATATGAGATATATCTTATATAATATATATATATGAGATATACATATAGAGATAGAGATAGAGATATATATATATATATATCTCATATATCTATATCTCATATATATATCTCATATTTCACCATTTTAAATGTGTTTAGTTAGTTTATTATTTTAAATATTGTACTTCATTGTTCAATGACATTTAAGGCATTCTGATTCAGATTCTTGTGAAAGCAGCAAGCGTGTCCACAAACCAGCTCAACGCTGCCCTCTGGTGTCAAACCAAAGCCACTGCAACAAATGGTGATCTCATGAACCAACCTCTGTTCAGGTCCATCTTTAATAATAACTTACAGATTCAGGAGTAGTATGTTTTTGATTAAACAGCATTGACGCTTGGTTCATAAGTCATATCAATCATGTTTTAAACCTCTCAATGGAATGTGTGCTCTCTGACCGGACAGCAAGGTTTCACATGACGGTCCATTATATTCCTAGTATAGGTCTGCAGTAACGATCCCTATAACTAAAGAAGAGTAGCATAACCTCTTCTAAAAGTATATTTGCAACCCTGCAGTGTGTGCAGAGTTAATCTAAATCAGATTGTCGATTGACCACAAAGCATTAGCATGTAGCACGTGTTTCCAGTTGGTCCTCTGTGTGTGAACAAGTGTGCAATGAGGCAGCTCAACTGAGAGTTACAATTAACTTTATAAAGAAAACTGATCTTAAACGTTAGAGAGATGGTAGAAAACAGTACGAAATATACAAAACTAATCTTTCTCCGGTATTGCTTTGAAAAAACTTGAGGCTTGAAAAAAAAAAAAAAAAGTAAATGACTTTTGGTCGTTTTCAACCGTCTTCAACCTGCGGCGTCACAACTTTGACTTCCTTAACGTTGGCCAGAACCGAGTTCCTCCGTTTTCGGAGCGTTTGAATGCAGGAATGAATGATTGTCTGATCGTCGACGCCGAGTCTCCCCAAAAAATGACTGGGTGAGCTAAACCCGGTGACGTGGTGAACACAACCACCCGCAAGGTGACGGAGCGTGACCCGCCTATCAAAGTCCTGCTTTACCATGAAGCTAAAAAGGAACCGTGACCCTCGGCTATTGTCTGATATAAGACGGGCTTCATCCGCACGTTGGCAAAACAATGGTGGAAACTCAAGTTCCACAGCACGCGTATGAAGCCGTACTCTGCTGTAGTAAATGAGATTTTATATATATCTATAGATATATATATATCTATATATATATAGATATATATTACACATACATACAATAGCCGAGCGTGGAGATTCCCCTCCCAGCGTCAGAAGGGACCCTGTGGAATGTCCGGACGTCTCTGCAGAACCACTGGGAGAACAAATAAAACAACCTCCGACATGACGGAGCACTAAAATATGATGTTCAAGAGGCACTTCTTTTTTTTCAAGGTCTTGGTGACCGGCAGGTGGGGGGAGGGGGGGGGGGAGGGGGGGGGGTGAAATATACAGAAAAGCCGGTAACATTTTGAAAAATCAAATCAAATCACAGAACATTATTAGCGGCCCGCTATGCCGATAGTGGGTTGCGGGAGATTCAGTGTTCCTAAGATGCAAGTTGGCATAGCAGTCGTTGGGTTAGCCTGGTAGCCGGCGGAGGCTAGTGTTTAGCGGTTGTTCCTCATGGCTTCCTTAGCTGCCAGGATGAGGGGTGTGAGGGTGGACAGAGGCTTGGCCATCTCCAGGAACGGATGCTGCAAAACAACAGCGTTGGTTAGCGTCACAAAGAGAAGGGTTAACAAAAAGGAACCGCATACAAAGTTATGCTATCAGGCTCCGCTGATGCCCCCCCGATGCCCCCTGATGCTCCCCCCCCCTCCCCCCCCCTGATGCTCCCCCCCCCCCCCCCCTCCTCACACCAAGCCACGAGGAAAAAACTGGGAAATAAGATTTCTCTACACTGCTGTAGAGTTAGAGTAATTAACGTAGTTAGCGGTCACGCAGCTTAAGTTAGCATCGACGCGGCAGGTCGTGATTTAGGAGCACATTTCAAACCAAAACAACCGACCTGCAGCAGCTCTTTGCCTCCGCCCCGCTTCTCCACGTCCATCTCCAGGCAGCGAGACAGGAAGGACCTAAAGACCGGCGACAGCTTCTCGGGGCTCTGGAGCTCGGGCGTCCCGTTGGTGGCGATCAAATACAGAGCCTGAGAGAACCGGGCACCGCAGGAGGGAGCGTTACAACACAACAACACACCAGCCTCCCTGATAGCAGCAGGAGGGAGCGTTACAACACAACAACACACCAGCCTCCCTGATAGCAGCAGGGCAATGAATCAGAATGGGCAACGTCTTGCTCCAGGTGTTTCCACCTGGTTCATCCTGTACAGTTTAACCATGTCGTCTTTTATTGATTTGATTTCTTAAACCATCTTAGTATGTTCTTCTATTCTATTTGGTTTTCTTCCTCTTACCATTGGTGCGTTCAGACCAAACAGTCCTGGGGAACTAGGAACTATGGGGACCTGGGGAGGAATAGTTCCTTCAAGGGCTTTTTTTACAGTTTGCATTCACACCGTCAATAGGAACGTTAGGTCAACGCCATTGACGGAACGTCTGCAGGAGACCAATCACCATACACCTATGTCACCAAGGTTCCTCTTTTGCTGGGTGAGCACCTGCTCTTTAAGTAGGAGCTTAAAAAGACGATGGTTCCTAGTTCCTGTGGTGCGACCACATGATGGTTCAGACTACTACGATGGTTCCTAGTTCCTCTGCTGCGAACACAACAAAAAAGAGGACAGTTCCTCCAATAGTTCTTAGAACTATACAAACTGTTCCTTGGGTCCCAAAGCACCAAATTTGGTTGACTTATTTAAAGTTGTCTGGCTGTTATCATTTAAGGCTTGAAAAACACTTCATAAGTAATGTATCATCATGTTATTAAGATTATTCACGACTGCTCACCCTCAGAGGGTTCTCGTTGAGGTAGGGCGGCTCCCCCTCCACCATCTCTATGGCCATGATGCCCAGGGACCAGATGTCCACCTTGGGGCCGTAGGCCTTGCGGGTTACCACCTCAGGGGCCATCCAGTAGGGTGTGCCCACCATGGTGCTACGCTTGCTCTGCTCAGGGGTGATCTGGGCGCAGAAGCCAAAGTCAGCTGAGAGAGAGAGAGAGAGAGCATTTTTTCATTAGTGGTGGTCAAGGGCCCAGTAAGACCTATTGCATCGCAAACAAGCGAAGCATGGCCACGCCAACAAATAATGGCGTTTGCTTGCTGGCTTACTCAGCTTGACGGAGCCGTCCATGCCCAGCAGGACGTTGTCACTCTTGATGTCCCTGTGGATCACCTGGTTGGCATGGAGGAACTCCAGCGCCTGGAGACACTGCAGACACGAGCGAGAGCGAGAGCGAGAGAGAGAGAGCGAGAGAGAGCGAGAGAGAGAGCGAGAGAGAGAGAGAGAGAGAGCGAGAGAGAGAGAGAGCGAGAGAGAGCGAGAGAGAGCGAGAGAGAGCGAGAGAGAGAGAGAGAGAGAAGCGTGAGGCCCGTTTTGCAGGCACCCCTCAGGCACTTTTCTCTTTTACAGCAGCGGCCGTCCATCTTGCACCAATGTCCATGAGGACGCCTGGAGTCCAAGCGTTTCACGGACATTACTGACAGCTGCGAGTTGTTCTCTAATGCGGATACGACAAACCCTCTGAGGTCACACCAAGGGCGACCTCGCCTTTCCCAGGACAACTCACTCCAACCAGGATTGGAAGATGAATGATACGTTTCTGTAGGACTTTAATAATGAATCACTATAAAGTCACGTAGCAGACGGTAACAGTGAATGTCTTTATTTGTGTGATTAACGATCGGATATGGGTTAGGCACCTTGCTCAAGGTAGACTGAACATTGGGGTTTGAACAGAGATCCTTTCAGCAGCCCGGGAGTCAAGCAACCGAATAGAGTATCTATCCTGCCCCCTAGGGTCTCCACCCCAGTAATATAATGTATATTAAATGATTGGCTAGTAAGAAACTTCCAAGTATTCCCTGTCCTCTGATTGGCTGCCCGTCTGGCAACTTCAGCGCTGCCTTGCCTCTTGGCCCGGTCTCCAGTACGTGCCTCTTGGCCCGGTCTCCAGTACGTACCTCTTGGCCCGGTCTCCAGTACGTACCTCTTGGCCCGGTCTCCAGTACGTACCTCTCGGCACACGGCAGCGATCTGGGCCTCGTCCATGCAGGTCTCAGTGACCACGTCTGTTAGAGAACCACCGGCCAGGTACTCCATCACGACGAACAGTTCATCCCCCACAAGAAAACTGGGCGCACACACACACACGTATGTCTCAATATGCTTCCTTCCCGTACGTATGTATGTGGTGCATGCACGCAGAGCACCGTCAGCATGGCCGTACCTGTCGAGGAAATTTACGATGTTGGGGTTCTTCATCTCTTTCATGACCAGGATCTCGTTGATGATCAGCTCCTTCTTGGGCTGCTTCTGCAGGTTGATCTGTTTGATGGCCACCTACACACACACACACACCTTAGTCATTTTCATAACATGTATGTTGGGAGTTAGCCTGTTTTTATGACTGTCTCTCATTGTATCCCATCCTCATCACAGTATGTGGTGTATCAGGTGGGAAAGAACGACAGCCCAGTATATAGTTGACCTTTTTATTTCTTTGTCATCAGCACAATAAAGATGACATGGCTTTTTAAGATGGCACACTTCCTCTATCTCCCCAACAAGCTCCGGTGGCTACAGGACTAGTGCTTAGTGAGCCCTAGTGGCTAGGAGTAAAACAACAAATAACATCACTGATGCTCTACAGCAGGGGTCGGCAAGTAAGTTTGGCCTTGGGCCAATTGTTTTCTGAGCCACTAGATGGCGGCCAGAACATAATCAAAGGCTAATTGAAGTAATTGATTGTTATAAGATGTGATACTTTCTAATGCTTTGACTTTTCTTTCGAAACATTTTAATACATTTCCGCATTGTTGAAAATCAATGACATGTCGCAAGTCACCTAACAGCTTGTTTTGTGAGCCTGCTAACGGCTAACAATGTAAAGTCACCTAACACAGCTTGTTTTGTGAGCCTGCTAACTGCTAACAATGTAAAGTCACCTAACACAGCTTGTTTTGTGAGCCTGCTAACGGCTAACAATGTAAAGTCGTGTTATAAGGAGCTAGCTGTGGGATTACTCACTGAATCCGTTGCACTGCAGTATTTTGGCTTGACTAGCGAGCTTGTGAACGTATTTCCGTGTTTCAAAAGAAAACATTGATTGGTTGCCGATATGAGGACCAACGCATTAGAACTAGGGCTGTCAAAGTTAACGCATGTGATTAATCGAGACTTTAACGCGCACTATTTTTGAGTTTTTAACTCAAATGAATCCGTATGTATCCGGTTTAGACTGAGGAGATGCACGGCGGAGTGCTGGGGGGGGGCTTATGAGGCATATGCACCACCACCCCTCGCCCTCCATGATCAAGCAGATTCTGCTTGTAAGTAAACATTATGTTTGAATGATTTAGTGAGTGTTATTTTTTTCAAACCACACACCGCATGTTGCCTATTTCAGCACGTTGTCCACCTCCTTATTGATTCACTATGAGGGTTCAGCATCAGTGCGCCCCGCTGCCTGATTGGGCCGGTGTGTGTCATTCACTCTCAACATGGATAAAAGTACAAAAGCATTCTTCAGGTGGAGGGAGATTCTCTATTCGGACATTGTAGCCTATATGTGCGACTGTCGGTCCGATATTGTAAAAAATTTCAAATATATTTCAAATTTTTTTAAATAATCAAATATTATTGCTAGCAGGCCACCAATGGCCCGCGAGCCGCCTGTTGCCGACCTATGCTCTACAGCTATACAAAAGGCTGTGTGTGGCTCACCTCTTGGCCTGTAGCAACATCTATGGCTGTGTACACGGTACCAGAGGCCCTGAGAGAGAGGCAGAAAGAGAGAAGAATGTTATCCATCATCATATCAGATACATCGTGAGATGCTCTGGTGGACGCTGACTCACCCCTGACCGATCTTTTCGTACCGCATGTACTTTTTCTTTGGGTCTCCGATGCTGACGATAGAACCTGAGGGTCGTTCACAGACAAAGTGTGTTTTGTGCCGTGCTTGTCGTGTGCGAGTTTGGGTCCGTTGAGTGTGGTGTGTGTGTGTGTGTGTGTGTGTGTGTGTGTGTGTGTGTGTGTGTGTGTGTGTGTGTGTGTGTGTGTGTGGTGTGTGTGTGTGTGTGTGTGTGTGTGTGTGTGTGTGTGTGTGTGTGTGTGTGTGTGTGTGTGTGTGTGTGTGTGTGTGTGTGTGTGTGTGTGTGTGTGTGTGTCTCTCTCTCTCATACGGAGCTTCTCCATGATCTCTTCGTCCGTCATCTTTCCTCCCTTCTTCCTCAGCTTGTCTGTGTTTTTGTCCCCCTCTGGCGCCGGTAGCGGGTCGATCACCGACCGCGTGTACACCTGCGGTCGGGGACGGCAGGAAGTGACATCACAGCATGAACAGATGAGCATGCTTTTCTACTCTCCCCTGGGACCGTTTTTCATTGCTGATTTTTTTTCTTCCCCGCCCTTCTCGGTCCTTTTCCCCGCCTGTTCCTGAGGGCTGTGGACGGCCCGGGACCTACTGATTTGGTGTGCTCCGGTCTGGGGGCCACGATCGGGGGCGGGGCTTCATCGTCATCATCGTCGCCGCCACCACCCTTTCCGCCGCCCGCCGGCGAGGTTTTGCCCGCCTGCTTGCCTGGCTGTAGCCGTGGTGACAGACAACAAAGACACAAAAACAGGGTCACAGTCAGTCCTCAGCGTAACACAAAAAAAGTGGATGACGACGAGGACGGCTGTGATGAAGCCAAGCCACTCACCGACTGAGGGTCTTTATCTGAAAACACATGAGAAGAGACAACGTGAGGTTGGGGAGGATAAACCGACCCACCATTCAGTACTTCCTGTAGACATGCTCTAGCAGTTATGGGTTTAATATGGCCTTGATTCAACCCCAGTGGTCGACAGTGTTTACCACGTGTCGCAATTGTAACGCAAATAGAAAAAAATGTATTAAAGTATCACAAAGTTGCCATGGGTGACAACCACAGGGGGTAAGGTGCCTCTCTTCGTCCTTCAATTCGCATTTTATGAAACCTCACAAATTCCAGATGAAACAGCTGGGGGGGGGGGGGGGGGGGGGGGAACACATTTCAAATGGTAAATAGGGATGGAAGTACAGATGTAGAACAGACCTGAGGCGGAGAAGCTCAAGTACTTCTGCTTCCCGCTGGTCGAGTCGTAGAACTTGAGGATGTCCAGGACCGCCTGTGGATTCTGCTTCTGTTCCGACTTGCTGATGTTGGAGGTCTGCAGTAAACGGGCCCACTGCTCCGGCATGCCCTGCACACACACACACACACACACACAATATAAATGTATGTACACAAGTACATAAAGACACACAGGAGGTTGAATGCAGACATTGTAGGGGGATAATAACACACACACACACACACACACACACACACACACACACACACACACACACACACACACACACACACACACACACACACACACACACACACACACACACACACACACACACACACACACACACACACACACACACACACACACACACACACACTTTTAGCTTAGGTATTAGTATTTTTGTGTGTGCATTTATTCCCCCTGTGTCAACTGTTGCACCTTAATTTCCCTCGGGATTAATAAAGTAATCTGAATCTGAATCTGAATCACACACTCACCGTGAACTCCCCTGTGACTGCGTCGAAGCCTACGTGGATGGTGTGTTCGAAGTCGGAGGGAGAGGAGATCTCAGGCCGGTCCTTGTCACGATCTTTCCTCCTGCCACCTAAAATAAAAAGGTCACATGTTGGCCAAAGGGGCAGGAGGGGCCACATTCATCGGAGGTGCAACTACAGCCCAAGGCGTAGAAAGAGAGCACAAATTGCGGCTGATGTTTGTAACGAGACACAAGTCTAATGGTTTCAAAACGTCTAACAAGGAGGTGAATCTAGCAGGGGGGGGGGGGGGGGGGGGGGCATATTTCCCGGTTGGTTCTTTCAAAATAGGAACTTGAAAATGAAATAGCAATGCTTATTTAGGACTCACCTTTTTCGGCAAACATGGAGATGATCTTGTTCCTCGACTTCCTCTCCTCCGGCACGGAGGGCAGAGGCCGAGAGTTGTGATTGGCTGACTGAGGATCCTTGGCTCCTCCTTGGCTGCTCATCCTGACAGGGGGGGCGGGGGGCTTGTCCTCACACACGCCGCTGTCACACATCTACACACACGTACACCTGCAGGAGCGCACGCACGAGCACACACACACACACACACACACACACACACACACACACACACACACACACACACACACACACACACACACACACACACACACACACACACACACACACACACACACACACACACACACACACACACACACACACACACACACACACACACACACACACACACACACACACACACACACGTGAGCCTCTTTTTTGTCGACAGGTGAACTCGTTGTTGACCGTAGCTTAAGGTTGGTCATCACAATGACTATGTAGGATATATAAATGCATGGCGAATATTGAATACATACATTTATATAGAAAATAAAATCCTTCCATTTGCCCCTTGCGACATGCAAATTGCCATCTGGATGTTTAATATCCTTCCTATGTCACATTCCCTCCATACACACGCATTGTGAAAGCACTGCACCAGGGCAAAGCCTGTGTTTAACACAATAGGAGCCAAGGTGACCCAGACAGGTATCTACGTGGCCAATGAGCGAGTTGGTGCGTGATCAGCCAATTGGCTAAATGACAACCTAAACGGATGAGTCAGCTGGAAGAACCCTTTTACCTTTCTCCACACACACACACACACACCCCCCCCCCCCCCCCCCCCGATGGCATCACAGACAGGAAACAGGAACCAAACAAAGGTTTCCTAACTTCCTGTGTCTGACCGTGCTTGACAGTGAAAGCTGGATCACCCAGCTCAATATTAAACTGAGGGAGGACCGGGTAGCATGAAACAACCAGACCCCATCACATGAAGAGATATTACAGTTAAGGTTCCATATGAAACTTCCTCGCTTTTGACAGAAAACAACCCCTACAAAACTGCAGCCACCAAAATAAATAAAAATGTGTCTGTAAGAACTGTTGCTGTAATGCATTGTAGCCTAACCTCAGTCCCACAGGACACACCGCCTGTACCTCCTGGCAGGGGGACTTACCAATGGAAATCTGCCTTGTGGCTGCAATTGGGTACATTTACATTTATTTTATCACATTTTTTGTCCCTCTTGAGCAAATAAATACATTTCAAATTGACTCCTCGTAAATGCAAAACAACTTCAGAACAGTTTTGCCCAATCTCCGAGTATGCAAACACGGACACAGGCCATCTCCATTATTATTATTATTATTATCATCTCCACGAGCCACGTCTCAACATCTGCCAGCTAGTCTGATGGGAACCAGGCAACACGTCATAACCTGGACCACTCAATGATCCATCATCGCCGCTTGGCACACAACCCAATTTTGATCGTATGCTTTTATATACATATATATAAAATTGTTCCCAGTCTCACTTCACTTGATTGTCACTAAAATACATTTACAATAGGTAAATGTAAAGAGCTCCATGTATTAAACAACTTTTGGGAGAATAAAAAAAAGTTGGTCGAGATAGATTATCCAGGGAAATTTATACGAAAGCGGTCAAATACAGGCCTAACTTCATGAGTTTGGTCTTACTGATCTTAATCATTGTTTACATGAACACATACTGTAGCTCAGAGCAATGAACATCAATAGGACGTTCATAATGATGGACAGTAGCCAGTCCTGGTAAGGGTAACCTTACCACCCTTGTTTTCAATCCCTTCAACTCTCCCTTTCTTGGCCTCTCAATCCTGGCCTCCCTGCCTCTTCATCAGTCACACTCGCTCCATCTCGAGGTCGTGGTTACTTACCCTTACTGTCCTCCCTCCTTTCCTTGCAAAATTACAAACAATCTTTAGATGCTTCTTCATTCCTCTCCTCCGTTCATCTTCCACAGCGCCTGATAGTTAGTTCAAGCCTCCTCTGTTCCCTCTCTCTCTCTCCTTTGTAGAGACAGGTCTGAGCAGGAGGACTCATACCTCGGATAAGACCTGTATAGTCTTGTCCATGGAGGAAAAAGATTAGACTCAGGCTTGATGGTATCTTAGAACAGCAGTTGGTTTGTGTGTGTGCGTGTTGCCGACTAGCCAGGCTGAGACATGTTGTGTGTGTCAACAGGAATGACATAGCTTCAGGGCTGCTTGTGATTGGTGGCTTCACCTGGCCAATCATCACAAGCAAAGCCCCGCCCCCTCATAAACCCCTCCCTACAAAGGTATTCTCTAGCCTCAAGGCTGCAGTCACTTAGGCCATTGGTAGTCGTAGCTGCCAGACACATGGAGTGTGTGTCTCTCTCTCTCGGACACACACACACATACTGGACTCTGCTGAACGGCGTCACTATGCTGTATCCGCCATTTATGAAAACCCAAACTTTTTGTATGGGGTTTAGACTCCCGACAAGGGCCCTGTTGAGGCCACAGCAGTCTATTCTAGAGTCACTTCTGACCTAATAAGGCTCTATTCTGCCATGTTCCAATATGTCAACTAGCCCATGTAGCGGTTTCACTTCCCGTCTGTGTATTTGTGTACAAATAGCCCACTAATTCAAACTTGTACACCATAAAATCCACTTGTACACATTGTTGCGTTTAACCTATACATAAAAAAGCAAATTTAGAATGCACTTTGTGGAGATGCAACATCTCTATCGCTGAGAAAAAGAACAAGAAAAATCGGATATGGATTTTACTAGTTTTAGAAACATGGCGCTGCAACACTTTGTAGCTAATGGCAGTTGTGGATTGTTCCAGTCACATTTAACTTGATTGTGTTGTTGAATAGAAGGGGTCTAAAGTGGCTAAACATTAACAGAACGAAAATGTTAACGGCTGTACAGACCAACAGGCCCTCCTTCCTGGGAGGGCTGCGTTCCAATAGTGGTTCTATAGGGATAGTGCCGGCCCCTCACTTCCTAAATCTCCAAATGTGGATGCTAGCCCCTCTCCCGGTGTGTAGTGAGCTGGAGAAGCATTAAAGTGCAAAATCGGTACATCAGTGTACTACACTGGAAGTGCTTTGGAGACTGAGGCAAGCCTTCTCATTTCCTCCTGCTTGACCACTAACTGCTATTGCTCTATTGCTGGTCTCCTCAAAAGGTATAACAATAGGAACCAACTATAGCGGGAGGGAGGTAGTCTGACGTAGGTCTGTAGCAGGGCCTGGGTGGTGACATGATGATAAATAGTGAACTTATAAATTCAATTCTAATTCTAGTTCTATCCAGTATCTTGGTGTTCATCCACATGACCGTAGCTACTTGCTTATAGGACTACGTAATAAGATGAAATGATGAGTAGGTCTCACTAGCGTCCTAAACATTTTGAGTTGTATCAAACCACAAGTCCATCGAGGCTCTACATTAGTTATTATAACTTTACATTAGTTACTACAACTAGGACCACAGGCTGCTTCGTGATGACACGTTAACCTGGAGGGTTCCTTCAACAACGTTCCAACAGATTTTTGAGTTCACCCCGGGGTTAATCTCTGACACAATAGCTGGCTCAGTTTGACGGCGATGACGTTCTTGTGCATCGTTGATACTTTATTGCTTTCAGAATAAGACGTAGCCCCAGCCACAACAGCTGCTCTGGATTCACACGTATTCTCTTCCCTCGGGGGCGGTGTAGTCTGCTCCTTCTGATTCTAAGTCCTCCTGCTGCCTCTCCCTCTCAGTCGGCGTGCTCTCCATTTCCTGTGTCAGGCCGTCTCAAAGAGACCCGCACTTCCTCATCCTGGAACTCCCAGAACCCCGGCGGGGGTCACACGGCACGACACTGACCAACCAGGAGAGGGGGAAGCAGAGCTGCCGAGCTGTTTACAGGAAGTGGAAGAACAGCGGCCTTTTGTATTTGCCTTCTATAAAAGGACATTCTGTGTGGAAGACTTCCTGGAAGCTATGATGAGGTTCTTCCAACCCCCCCACCACCACGACCCCCACCAAGACGAAACACATACATGCACACAAACAGGCTAATACATAGCTGGCTGAAATTGACATTATTCATTCACCAAATAAAACACTGGTATACGGAGAGGGAGTATCCAGGACGATTTCACTTCCCCAATCAGAATATCAATACTTAGCAAATATTGCCCTGCCTGTGTGTGTGTGTGTGTGTGTGTGTGTGTGTGTGTGTGTGTGTACATATTTGAAAGCAACACATTCAAACTAGTAAAAAAGGGCCCTTCCTTTCTTGCAAATGACAAAACGGCCCACTATACACAGACCTTACTCATCGACGTGTCTAATAGACATGCATAGGTTAAGTGTAAAGTGTTGGTAATGTCGAAGTTATTACAGCATGGACCCTGTAATTATTTAGGTTTAAATGAAAGGACTATGCACCTGCATTTAGAGCCACGAATCCTGCTGACGCCAGGGCCCAACTAAACTAAATCAGCATGGATTTCTCACTGCACTATATCACACACACACACACACACACACACACACACACACACACACACACACACACACACACACACACACACACACACACACACACACACACACACACACACACACACACACACACACACACACACACACACACAGTTGTAACTAAAGGGAGGACAGCATTGAATGAACCAACCCGATCAAACCCAAACTCACCGACTTGCTGTCAAAGTAGCAAACAAACAAACTAACCAAAGAAGTTTGGCGGAACTCGTTGAACTCTGGTTCTTGAACCCGGATTGGATCCGAATCCCTTGGACCTTTAACACGTTTGATTTGTGTTACACATGTGTGTTGTTTGTCCCGTCGGCGGTGGTGTGGGTCTCGAACCAAGAACCACCAGACGGCGTAGCGGAAGAGAACCAGTGTAGGCCACACCCACCGTCTAACGGGGGGGGGGGGAGGGGGAGAGGGAGAGGGGGAGGGGGAGAGAGAGAGGGAGAGGGAGAGGGGGAGGGGGAGAGAGAGAGGGAGAGGGAGAGGGGGAGAGAGGGAGAGAGAGGGAGAGGGGGAGGGGGAGAGGGAGAGAGGGGGGGGGGGACAGAGACAAAGACAAAGACAGAGAGACAGAGAGAGAGATATTCATTAACATGGTGTTTAGCGACGAGGGACGAGTGAGGGAGGGACATTCGATTCGACATGTTCCGGATGTCTCTTTGTTGTTTTTACTTCTCTTGTATAACTGTTGACACACAGCCGTATACAGCGGATTGGAGCTGACAAGGGACCGGAAGTTGCGTCACGGTGTACCGGGATAACGTCACGAGCCGGAACCCTGAACGTTCCTTGTCGCCCATTGGTCAGAATTCAGAAAAAGAAGGCGCGCGTGAGCGCTTGTTGCCAGCGAAACAAGAGGTCGGACGTTGGAAAGGTGGCTGAGAGGTTAACTATACGTTAGACCGTATGCATAGTCCAGTCAAGTCTAGAGTTGTCATTTATTCGAATTATTGTCGTCATCCGTACAGGAGAGCACGGTATGGCTACGATGGTTGTAACGGTGTAGCTAACCTACCTAGCTGGCTTATGTAGGTCAGGATGTTGTGATATTGAAGCTGAACCTAGTTGGACATCCCTATGTGAGTCCCATGGATGTATCCAAACGTGCTCAAGTAAAGCATTATTCTTTACACACGTCCAGCTTTAAATGAAAATTAGGTTGAGTTCCTTGCACGACATATACTGTGTGTGTGTGTGTGTGTGTGTGTGTGTCTCAATACACTTTGGGTAAGCACAGATAATTATTTAAAACGATTGAATTTGCATCTGTACATGGACTACCAGGTTCAAGGACCGTTTCTACCCACAGGCAGTGCGCCTGTTGAACTGCTAGGGGTGTTGCCACATCATGACATGTCATCATATCACATTACACCATGACACATGTCATCATATCACATTACACGATGACACACGATCAGACTTTTGCTGGACTTTCTGGACTCATCACAGCCTCTGCACTGTACTGCACTGTATTGATGCTGCTGCTGCACCACTGGCACTTTAAAATGCTTTTTAATTGTTTGTTGCACAATTCAACATATGAACATGTCATCCATCAGTCACCTTTTTGTTATTTCTATTGTGTACAGTAGAAACTCTTGAATCTTGACTCTATATCTCTTAGCCTCGCCTGTCCAAGCTAAGAGCTCATACTCAGCGTGGAGAATATGAGATGGGTCAGACAATATTCTCTGTGCTTGCTTAGAAACAGACTGCTCATCTATGGACTGGAGGGACTGGTGTTCCTTCCTCTCCAGAACCTTCATGGCAGTCTGTTACAGATGAGTGAGCTTAGATTTCAACTGTAGATAGAGATTGCCATATCCCATACCTAACTATGCTCTCTTATACAACCTGGTCAAATATTAACATAGACGTCTGGATCACCTTATGCACCCTGAAGCTGTGCAAAAAGTATATTATCTGCTGTAAACATGTATGTGTGTGTCTCTCTCTCTCTCTGTCTGTATTTCTGTCTGTCTGTCAGACACAATGTCTTTCAACAGATGGCGCTTTGCATGGAGCGGCCGCCCCGAGATGGTCGACCTCTTCAGCAACCGATTTGAGTCGGTCGCTGAGTCCCTGTCGCAGGAGCTCCAGGCCGCAGTGTTTGAGGAGCCCGAGGCTGATGGCAGGTGCTTTTGGGCCAGCTGCAGGGCACCGTGGTGGGCCTTCGGTATTACTCCGGAGGGGTAAGTGGTTGCGGTCGCCATATTTCATTCACTCAGGTAGACCTACATCCCCATGGAACTTCATTGCCATTGGGAGCTCTGAAGACTGTGGTCTTTGTTCTCTTCCCAAATAGCTATTGGATCCGAGAAGAAGAGTTATAGGCCAAGGTCATGTTTTTAATTCAATACCCTTCAAAGACAATTCAAAGTGCTTTTATATGGGGGGCAGCAGTAACTCAGGAGGTAAAGCGAATGTCTGACAACCGGAAGTGTCGAGGGGTCCCTAAGCAAGAAACCCTAACTGCTACTAGGTGAGTGGGAGGCTTGACTAGTTAAGCGCTTTGAGTGGGGGGAAAAAAGCCCTTTACCATTTCTATAGACACACACTTTAAAGACAGGCAATTTAATGTAATGCAGACATTCAGAACAAACTAAGGGAACAGAGTACCGTTTCACAACAGGCAACTACCGTCACTACAAGACGGCCAAGTATGAACTCATCAAGAAGGGGAAATTGGATTATAAAAACTTAATGGAATTACAGTTTGGGGGCTCTGACACCAGACATGTGGCAAGGTCTGAGGGTCCTCTCCTCAAGGGGAGGTCACCCACAACGACTCCAAACTACCAGACGAGCTAAACCCGTTTTACACTCGCTTTCACCATCAGCCTGGACAAGACATCGGGTGGAAATCGTCAGCTGCTTCCGTTTCCTAGGACTACAGATCTCCGATGGCCTGCTGTGGACCCGAAACACACACCAGTGACTCTATTCCCTGCGGTGCCTCAGAAGAAGTGGCTAGTGAACTGACTTGTGAACTTTTATAGCGGCACTGTAGAGGGCGTCCTGGCTAGTGGCGTCACTGTGTGGTACTGCAACACCACTGCAAGGGACAAGAAAGCCACCCAGAGGGTCGTGAGGACAGCGGAAAAGATCATCGGGTGTGCACTTCCATTCATTTGGGAGATCTTTAGAACCAGATGTCGGAAGAAGGCCATATCCATCACAAACGACCGCAAACGAAACAACCCTGGGCACCATCTCTACTTCCCCCTACCATTGGGTTTGCCGGTTCCGCAGCATCCACACAAGGACTACCAGGTTCAAGGACAGTTTTTATTCACAGGCAGGGCGCCTACTGAACTGCTAGAAGTGCTGCCACTATCATAACATAGTCATCAATATTACATTACACTATCATACTTTTGCATGATGCTGCAGCACTACTATAAAAGGCTTTTTAAATGCTATTTGCACAAGTGTACAGTATTTTTATTTTTTATGGATTAGTGTTTTAGAATCCATACTGCGGGAGGGAATGGTGGGTTAGCATTCCATTGTACTTGTTGCTTATGGCAAATAAATATCTTGAACCTTGAATCAATCGATAAAAGTGTGTAAAAATAGCAGTTGGAGCGTGGAGTCCATCAGTAAGACCATCGTCACTGCCAAGCGGGAGTACAAGGTCAGAGTGGAGGAGAAATTCAAGAGCCACGACGCGAGGGGTATGTGGCAGGGGTTACAGACAATAACTAACTTCAGAGGGAGAACCAGTTGTGTAGAGAACTCCTTTACCTCCCTCCCAGGAGAGCTAAATCCTTTTTTTGCTCTGTTCGACGTGAACGGCAGCCCGCCGAAGCCAGCGCCGCCTGAAGAGATCAGCCTGCTGAACATCTCGGAGGCGGATGTGCGCCGCACCTTCAAGCAGTTGAACATCCGTAAGGCGGCAGGCCCTGACGACATCCCGGGCCGTGTCCTCCGAGCATGCGCAGACCAGTTGGCAGGAGTCTTTGCAGACATCTTCAACCTCTCCCTGTCCCAGGCTGTTGTTCCCGCGGTCTTCAAGATGTCCACCATCTTGCCTGTCCCTAAACAACCCAAGGTAACATGCCTGAACGACTATAGACCTGTAGCCCTCACCTCGATTGTCAGCAAATGCTTCTAGAGGTTGGTCAACGACTTTATTTGCTCCGTGTTACCTGCCACGCTGGACCCATGGAGGGAAAGAACTGTTATGTGTGAATGCTGTTTGTGGACTACAGCTCAGCGTTCAACACGATAGTTCCTGCCAAGCTTAGAGGTCTAGGCGTGCCCCCATCCACGTGCAGCTGGATACTGGACCTCCTGTCAGACCGACGCCAGGTGGTGAGGATGGGCAGCACCACCTCAGAGCCACTGACCCTCAACACGGGAGCCCCCCAGGGATGCGTGCTGAGCCCTCTCCTCTACTCCCTCTACACCCACGACTGCATGGCAATGCACAGCTCCAACGTCATCATCAAGTTTGCTGACGACACGACAGTGATGGGCCTGATCGCCAGTGACGACGAGACAGCCTACAGAGAGGAGGTTGGAGCAGTGGTGCCAGGAGAACAGCCTCGCCCTCAACGTCAAGAGCTGATCGTGGACTACAGGAAGCAGAGAGGAGAGCACGCCCCTATCTCCAACGGTGTTGCAGTAGAGGGGGTCAGCGGCTTCAAGTTCCTCGGCGTGCACATCTCCGAGGACCTCACATGGTCCACGCACACCACACACGTGGTGAAAAGGGCCCAACAATGCCTGTATTTCCTCAGGGGTCTGAGGAAATTCAGCATGGGCCCCCGCATCCTGAGAACATTCTACACCGGCACAATCGAGAGTGTTCTTACAGGGTGTATCACCGCCTGGTACGGGAACTGCACCGCACTCGAGCACAGAGCGCTTCAAAGGGTGGTGCGGACGGCCCAGTATATCGTTGGAGGTGAGCTTCCCTCCCTCCTGGATATATACAACAAGGCCAAACGCATCATAAAAGACATTGCCCACCCCAGCCACGAACTGTACTCCCTGTTACCATCAGGTAGGCGATACCTCAGTATCAAGTGCCGCACAAATAGACTTAGAGACAGCTTCCACAGTCAGGCCATCAGGCTGCTGAACAAGGGTGTATAGCATATAACAATGTATATTTTATTACATTGATTTATATATTGCTCTTTTTCTGACATTGAATCTTATATATTGCATTTTTATATATTTAACTTATACAGTTTTGTACTTTTACTTTTTATCCTATTCTGTTTTGTATAACTGCTGTCTGTCGTTGGGTTTTGCACATAAGATTTTCACTCATTGCTTATACTTGTGTAAACTGTGAAGTGACAATAAACCGGACTTGACTTGGGAGTCACCAGCTTAACCTACAGAGGTGTCGTTTATCTCCATCTGTCCAAATACCGCCGTTGGTGTAGAAACCTATGGTCTTCATTTGTATAAATTGGAAATGGCCTTAACGATTCAAGATAACTTTATCCGGAGGGAAATTAAGGTTTAAAACAATCACTTTCTTTTTCAGGTAAACCCACTGGAAATGGTGTCTCTGGTGCGGGAGCCCCAGAACCCACACGACCGCAACGCCGTGATGGTGGCTAATGTGGACGGAAGACAGGTGGGCCACATCAAGAAAGAGCTTGCTGCCGCCATGGCCTTCGTTATGGACAACAACCTGGCTAAAGTTGAAGGGTAACTGAAATGGTGTTCGTTTTATGGATTGCACTACGTTATGGGGTCATAAGTGATGCTGATGTTGCATGTGGTGTCTCTCTCTCAGGGTGGTCCCCTATCGGACCAACAACGCCTTCACCATGCCAGTGTCTCTGTCCTTCTGGGGAGCGGAGGAGAACAGGCCCGCCTTCACACAGCGCATGGCCCAGCACGGCCTCAAGTTTGACTCCAGTAAGGGCAGACCACTCCACACGGGAAATAAATACATATACACTATATATAGTTGAAGAATTTAAATGTAGCTCATGCGTTATTTGTCCGCAGCGGTCTGTTTCCATATTATTTAAGCTGCTTGAGGTAAGATTTGAGAGTATTAAGAAGAGTTGCATTTCACGCACCTGTGATTGACAGGCAAGATGGGTTAACAGAACCAATCAGGGAAGAGAAGCCCTGATTGGTCACGAATTAGACGGGATCGGTCAATAATCTAAATTTGCTCATACAGAGGCAGTTCAATTGAAGTGTGTGTGTGTGTGTGTGTGTGTGTGTGTGTGTGTGTGTGTGTGTGTGTGTGTGTGTGTGTGTGTGTGTGTGTGTGTGTGTGTGTGTGTGTGTGTGTGTGTGTGTGTGTGTGTGTGTGTGTGTGTGTGTGTGTGTGTGTGTGTGTGTGTGTGTGTGTGTGTGTGTGTGTGTGTCAAAACCTTCTTCTATGCATGGATTGCCAGAGGGCACCATGTCGAAGAGTGAGGGCTCTCAAGGCGGACGAGCGACTAAAAAAGTAGTGACTGTCCCGCTGTCGGCCGAGGAGGTCAGCCCCCACACTTCTTTCACTTGCTGGAAATGATTAGCGGATTCAGAGTCAAATATTCACTTGACCACGCCATGCTTTCCTTATATGATGCTTTTTGTGCAAAATCCCAATATTAATGCTCTGTTCCTGCACCCCCCCCCTCAGCTGAAGAACGCGTTTGATACTCTGTTCGACGGCCTGATGGAGAGTCAAGATGGAGAGAAGGAAGCCGCGGAGGTGTGTTTTTGAGATGACCCCTGGCTACATGTCCAGGCTACAAACAAGACGGATTAGTACCTGCCCTCTCCTCTCTCTTACTTACGTTTCTCTTCTCAAGATGGTGTTTTTATTCGCCATGTGTAAAAAGTACAATGGAATGGCTTCTCCCCCATTCACCCAATTCTCAATGCTATGATGGTGTTTTTATATTTCACCTTGATGTATCACCTCCCTGTTTCAGTTGGTGAGCACGCCTCTCCTGCCCCACCAGAAGCAGGCCCTGTCCTGGATGTGTGCCTGCGAGAACAGCTCCACACTGCCGCCCTTCTGGGAGCAGAGGGGAGCGCTCAGCCTCACCTGCTTCTCTGCCAAGGACAGCGAGGGTCCGCGGGGGCCTACTGGCCGACCATATGGGCCTGGTATGGTTTCAACATTCAACATGTTTTTATTTGCCATATGCAAAGTACAATGGAATGCTTACTCCCCATTCCCTCCCCGCAGTGTGAAATTCCTACAATAATGCTATATACTATACTATGTAATATACTTACACTATACTTTAACAACACTATACTTTAACAACGTGTGTGTGTGTGTGTGTGTGTGTGTGTGTGTGTGTGTGTGTGTGTGTGTGTGTGTGTGTGTGTGTGTGTGTGTGTGTGTGTGTGTGTGTGTGTGTGTGTGTGTGTGTGTGTGTGTGTGTGTGTGTGTGTGTGTGTGTGTGTGTGTGTGTGTGTGTGTGTGTGTGTGTGTTTTTCAGGGCAAAACTCTGACCACCATTGCCCTGATCCTTACCAACTTCCACCAAGGGAAGCCTCTTCCTGTGCAGAGATGTGTAAGTGTGCACGCCGGTGTTGTTGTTTGGTTTTGCATTCAAGATGTCTGTTAATGTCCAGGTCAAATAATCAGTCCCAAATTTTTTTTTGGTTTTTCATTCAAAATATTTTGTGTGGGTCAAAACTATAGGAAGATCTGACCGAAACGGCACCCTCCAGACCTGAAGTGTGTGTGTGTGTGTGTGTGTGTGTGTGTGTGTGTGTGTGTGTGTGTGTGTGTGTGTGTGTGTGTGTGTGTGTGTGTGTGTGTGTGTGTGTGTGTGTGTGTGTGGTGTGTGTGTGTGTGTGTGTGTGTGTGTGTGTGTGTGTGTGTGTGTGTGTGTGTGTGTGTGTGTGTGTGTGTGTGTGTGTGTGTACTACTTCATGTCATTTCTGTACCAGGACGTGTGGACCGGACAGTAGGGAGGGACGCTCCCATTGGTTCCCCACAGTCGGACAGGTGAGTCCGGTGTGTCTTACCTGTCCACTAGGTCACCGGCCATGTGATGTATCAAACCGCAAAACTCTCACAGTACACACACACGCACGTTTGAGACTTTTTGTGGTTATGCCCTGTAAACAAAACCAAAAAAAATTAAATGTTCAACAATACTAACTTGTAGAAAGTAATTTATCCAAATCAACTCATGTCATTCTTGTCTTTAAGGGGTTGAAGAACTTGCTCAAGGATGCCTACAGATAGACACTGGGGAGCAAATCCAGTTATTTTAGTCTGGGAATTGAACACCTTCACCACAAATCGACGAGACTATCCTCCCCCCGCCCCACACACACGCATACATTTATTGTCCGTTTTCTAATGTCCGTTCCTTTTTTGTGGGTCAGTCCCCAGGTGGTGGAGATGTCTGTTGAAACACCGCAAGTAACCGTGAGCACGGACGTGCAGAAGAAAAGTGAGTACTTCAATATCTCTGCGTCTTTTAAAGGTTCCTTATTTTATCACCATCACACATACGGGTGGACGCTCTCACTTCTGGGTTCAACCAGCAGGTTGGTTTTGAAATGGCTTGTATAATGATTGATCGATCAGACTCAGGCCTGGTGGCCCTTTAATCCCATTTGTTAAAAAGAATGATCAGAACACTCTGCAAAGGAGACTTCTGACCATGATCAATATGACCATTTGCATAAATTAAAAGCCTCATATGGTAAACGTCTTACATTGTATGTGCATATTTAGCAGGAACTTCATATTTTATCGATCTTTTATTCTTCATAATCATACTTCTATACCACATGTGGTATACATGTGTTTGAAAGTTAGGGTTATTTGGATGCTTTGTATATGGGTTCTATGGTTCTCCTGTTCATTATGTGCCCCGATTATTGTGTCTGTCTGTCTGTCTGTGTCTCAAGAGCCCATTGTGTTGCTGGAAGACTCTGACTTTGCTGTAGCGCTGAGTGGACCAACATCCGGCCCAAAACCAAAGAACAAGAGGTCAGCCAAGAAGACCGTTCCCCAAGATGGTGAGTTTAGCAACTAATGATTAACTGGTTAATCTATAACCAACACTAATTGATTACCAACTTTTGTTTCATGAATACACGTTTGTTTCTACACAAATCTCCTTCACGACGATTCAATTCCTTGATCAACTAGATTGAGTAGCTTTTGTGGTTTTTCCTCTGCATGATACGGTACGACTCGGACCCATGTAACTATTTGGGAATTTAGCAGAAGCTTTTTGTCTAAAGCGACTCAAGGTGAATTTGTAGGTCCAAGTCACTAAAGAGAGTCGGGGGCTGGGCTCCCGACATGGGGGATCGAACCCAGAACCTTTTGCGCCACACTATTTTTGTGTGTGTGTGTGTGTGTGTGTGTGTGTGTGTGTGTGTGTGTGTGTGTGTGTGTGTGTGTGTGTGTGTGTGTGTGTGTGTGTGTGTGTGTGTGTGTGTGTGTGTGTGTGTGTGTGTGTGTGTGTGTGTGTGTGTGTGTGTGTGTGTGTGTGTGTGTGTGTGTGTGTGTGTGTGTGTGTGTGTGTGTGTGCTCTTTCTGTATGGCTGAAAGACCTAGACATAAAACTGAAAAAGAAGAAGAGGGCAACCAAGCAGGCCATTCTGTCCAAAGCCGGTGAGTTAGCTGGCGGTTCTGTGTGAGTTTATTACAATGTAAATAACCCTCTGTGTGTGCAATGACAATGTTAATGCAAAAATGTCTTGATTGAGTACAATATACAACCTTTGTTATTCTAACGTGTGGGTATGTGTAGCGGCGGAGCCCTGCATCAGTGAAACCACAGAGGAGCTCTCGACCAGAGCTACTCTCATCATCTGCCCCTTGTCTGTGCTGAGCAACTGGCTGGTAATAATAATGCTTGCAGTTATGCATGCACGCACGCACACACACCCGCGTGTATTGTGAACAGACCAGTTTGAGACTCACCCACGTGTTGTGTGAACAGGACCAGTTTGAGACTCACCCGCGTGTATTGTGAACAGACCAGTTTGAGACTCACCCACGTGTCTTGTGAACAGGACCAGCTGGAGCAGCACGTTCGTGCCGCCGTCCAGCTCGATGTGTATCTGTACTACGGGCCGGAGCGCAACAGAAGCACGTCCTTCCTGGCCTCTCAGGACGTGGTGCTGACCACCTACAACGTCGTCTCGGCCGACCACGCTGTGAGTAGGAGGTCACGGTGTGTTTTCACTCCCGTCCCGAAGATACCGGGTTCGATCCCGTCCCTGTGTTCATGCATGCATGTATGTATTGTTGAGTGAGACGTCTAACTACCCTACCTTGCTGTATTTGAAGACCTGTATCTGAGTGTCCAGCGGTTAGGGTGCCGGACTCCTTCCTGTCTGTAGCCTCCTGCAGGATTCCCACGGTACCTGGAAAACATGGAATTTATTTTTTCATTTTCTAGGTTTGGAAAATTCATGGAAACTGAGCAAAAGTGAACCCTTACATGGAAATTGAAACAGTTGTCCTGGAAAATTGTATTGGATGATGTGTAAAATAGTAATAAAATGAAACTATTGAGCACAGAATTAAGATGAGTTTATAAAAACCCTTTACATGTGAACAGCTTTTACTGTAGATAGAAATGGATGATCCCATGTTGTAGAGCATGCTCTTGGCATCCTATCTGGTATATTGGATGTTGGAATTTGATGCAGGCAACCTGGTGATATGGACTTTAAAAGTATAGTTTCGGATTGGTGGACTTCGGGAATAATAACCGAGAAACGTTACTCGCGATCTCAATAGAAGGGTCAAATACATGCATTTCCCAGCCAACACGGGAGCCTTGACATCTACAGTGAAACTTCTTATGCAAGTTTATCCTCAAATGTAAGTAGCTGTGTTTTAACTGTGTGGTAAACCTGGGTTTATCAACGTTAGTTATAAGCAGTGCAATCTTGCTTGAGTCTTGCATTGATATTATCAATAAGACATAATCTCTAAGCATTTACAATGTAGACTTGACTGGCACATCTTTTAAATCAAGTAAGTAGTCAGGTGTCCTAGGGGGTTGTGTGTGTGAGGGGAGGGGGGCGCGGATGGGGGCGGGAAGCTTCAGGGGCCTATAGATCATCACTTAATATGGTACCTGGAAAACCTGGAAAAAAAATTTGAGGCAAGCGTGGGAACCCTGTCTTGTCTGGACCCTTTTGCAAGATGCCAAATGGCATGTTTAAATTCCCCTCTCTGCTGTTGGGAAGTGTTGCGTTCTCGCACCTATGATTGACGGGAAAGATCAATTCCCCCGAACCAATCAGGGAGGAGATGCCCTTGGTCAGAAACTAGCCGGGAGCTGTCTAATCTATAAGTAATCAACTTTTAGCAACTGTAAACTGGAAATTATATATGACCATGCACTTTACTGCAACATTTGCACTCTGGTTAGATGCTAACTTATTTCCGCTGTACTGTACTTGTGCAATGACATTAAATTTGAATCTAATCTAAAGTGTACATTGTCTCAAACAGAGGCAGTCAACTGAAGACCTACTCTCAGGGAGCATTTCGCTCACTACAAGCTGACAACAAACTGCCAAATCTTTTTTTTAAGGAGGTTAACGTTGACTGTAGAGGATTGTGGGAGAAAAAACAACAACAACATCACCGCCATGTATTTCCATTGAGTGGGGTGGTGTCTGTCTTTCAGAATAAGAGTCCCCTGCATGCGGTCCGTTGGTTGCGAGTGGTGCTGGACGAGGGTCACGTCATACGGAACCCCAACACGCAGCTGGGCAAGGCGGCGCTGCGGCTCAGAGCGCAGCTGGATTCTCTCAGGTAAACCAAACCGTCCCCCCACCGGGAATAAGAAACCTGAGCTCTGAGAACTTTGAAAAATAAAAATAAAATAATAAAAGCTCATTCCAAATATTGTTTAAATAAGTCAATTTGCTCAGTATGATGTATCGGGTTTCGATTTCCCCCTCCATCTCCATCTCTCAGCAAAAACCTGAAGCCATCGTTAAGCCAATCCTACTTGCTCCTTTTTGCTTCTGAACATCTGAATACCCTTTAAAAGTACACTGGATTAAAGTGGATTAAAGTGTGGACGGTTCATCGTTCTACCTTCTCGATAGTGGTGATCATGTGACCAACTGTTCAGGAACCCCCATCCAGAAGGGCGTGAAGGACCTGTGGATGCTGCTGGCCTTCCTGCGCCTCAAGCCCTTCCACATCAAGGAGTGGTGGAACCGAGTCATCCAGAGGCCCGTTACCCAGGGCGACCGCACTGGCCTGCTGTGTGTACACACTCACACACTCACACACTCACTCACTGTAGCTTCTGATTCCTACTCGGTTCTTACCTGCTCTCCCACTTTACTACTGTTCCATTTCCACACACACTTGTACTTTATTAATCCCACATTATGCTATGTTTACTTCAGTACAATACTACTACAGAGATGTTGCATATGAATGAGGCCGTGTGTGTGTGTGTGTGTGTCCGTGTCCGTGTCCTCCAGCAACCTCCAGACCCTGGTCCGGTGCGTGACGCTGCGGCGGACCAAGACCAGCACGGTCAACGGGCGCCCCCTAGTGGCCCTGCCCGGGAAGGCGGTGTGCGTGGAGCGGGTGGAGCTGACGTGGCAGGAGAGACACGAGTACGAGCTGGCCCGCTCGGAGGGCCAGAGCACCGTCAGCAGGTGACGCCCGGGTGCTGGACGCCCACGCACATGATGTCTCTACAGGGGTCAAGTGTGACATGGCGTTTAATATAAATGGGCTAATCAAGGTGACACCTGGTGGGAAAATAGGGGCCCTTTTAAATATACCAAATATGTGTCCTATTTTTGTAAATATGCAGGACATGAGTACATTGGTTGCGAGTTTGATCCCTGGTTCCTCCAGGGAATTCCATTACTGATCAGTATGATCCGTTATCGGCTTTTTCCTTCTAATCATGTCTTCTTGCCGCTTCATTTGTGTTCATTTGTGTGTGTGTGTGTGTGTGTGTGTGTGTGTGTGTGTGTGTGTGTGTGTGTGTGTGTGTGTGTGTGTGTGTGTGTGTGTGTGTGTGTGTGTGTGTGTGTGTGTGTGTGTGTGTGTGTGTGTGTGTGTGTGTGTGTGTGTGTGTGTGTGTGTGTGTGTGTGTGTGTGTGTGTGTGTGTGTGTGTGTGTGTGTGTGTGTGTGTGTGGAGATACGTGGCTGAAGGCACAGTGCTGAGTAACTATGCGGATGTGCTGGCCATCCTGATGACACTGCGGCAGCTCTGCTGTCACCCTGACCTCGTGGCCAAGATGTCCGCCAGCCTGAGTACGTACTCGCCCCCCCACCGCCCCTTGGATCAGAACCACAGAATACCGTGCAGTTAGACCCGGAGGCCTCTTGACACAGGGGTTCCCAAACGTCCTCAGCTCCAGACCCATTTGGTGTCTACCCGGGGAAACCAAAAGTAATAACATATACCATAGCATTTAATTATAAACTACTGGTAAAGAGCACAACAAACCATGAATGACATGTATAGGAAATGTATTTCATTCTGAAAGTGCATCTCGCCAATAATCCAAACTTTTTAAATAGACAAACTGTCATCTATCATGTTTGTCTTAAATAGACAAACATGCTTTACTCTTCTTTCTTAACCTCAAGGCCTGGTAGATGACAGAGAGGATAAGATCATTAAAAATCACCACTCACTTGTCACGACCACATTAGTCTCACACACACACGCATTACTGACTCTTCCACCGTCAAAACAATGTTGGATAAATACTTTCCTGCCTAATCAACTTTAGGGACAATCCCGCTAGTCGGAGGTGGAATGTCAGAATGCCAATCGCGGCTAGCAAGATAACGTCACAATAAGCAGTCGTGGCTAACACTGACAGTAGTAGTTAGGTAGCCAGACCGCAACACAGAAACTAGGCACAAACTACCATCAGCTAAAATGTTCTAGGTTCAAACCATGTCTGCAGTCTACCTGTAGGAATCCTTGAACAAGGCATCTAAACCTTCCCTGCTCCTAAGTTACATGCATCTTAAACTACTACAATTATCCAAATTGCTTTGGATAAAAGCAATCTTGACAAATGAGTACATCGTAAGTCGATTTTACGCACCCTAAAATCTAACCGCAAAAAGTCAAACCTGCCTGCGTCGTATCTGTAGAAATGCATGACTTGTTTCCTGATTGTCAGACTTGATTGTGAAAGTGACAGATGTGTGTACTCCCCCCTCCCGGCCAGCAGGCGCCGCCACCACGCCGGCAGAGCTGCGGCAGCGCCTGGTGGAGAAGCTGCGGGCCGTCCTGGCCAGCGGCTCTGACGAGGAGTGCTGTGTGTGTCTGGAGTCCGTCCGGCTGCCCGTCATCACACACTGTGCCCACGTGTACTGCCAGCCGTGCATCGCCCAGGTGGTCGCCAGCGAGCGGGTATGTGCGTGGGTTTCATTGCTTCCTCCACCTTCAAAATGTGTTCACCCCCGTTTGTCTGTGAGCGAGTGAAATCAAAATGTGATGTACGGAATTGGACAAAACTTGGGGGTTGGATTGTTTATGGGCCCAAGGAGAGGTTTATTTTGGCACAGATCCAGACCCTAATCTTGGTCCAGGGGACCTTTGGGTGTGGTAGAGGTATGCACTCTACTGAGGTCTCTCTCGCTCTCGCTCTCTCTCTCAGGAGACGGCTCGCTGCCCTCTGTGCAGGAGTGACATCACCGTCAGCCAGCTGGTGGAGGTTCCTCCAGGGGAGCTGGAGCGTCAGGAAGACGGAGCCCGCTGTGAGAGGTGGAAGACCAGCTCCAAGGTGCGTCCATTGATAAGCACCACCCACCCCATCTAGTACACCACTGTGGAAGAATAAACTCATCCAACGTTACCATATTATAGTTATCAGAAGGGTGGAGGGAAATCGGCAATAGTCGATATACAACCACGAACAGACCTGTACCTCCTGAGCTATACTGCCTCCTGTGAGATAGGGAGAGGGAAATGCTTTCTATCGTTCTATCGTCCCCAGTGTCACATGACACGTATGGGTCAGACGGTCACATGACACGTATGGGTCAGACGGTCACATGACACGTATGGGTCAGACGGTCACATGACACGTATGGGTCAGACGGTCACATGACACGTATGGGTCAGACGGTCACATGACACGTATGGGTCAGACGGTCACATGACACGTATGGGTCAGACGGTCACATGACACGTATGGGTCAGACGGTCACATGACACGTATGGGTCAGACGGTCACATGACACGTATGGGTCAGACGGTCACATGACACGTATGGGTCAGACGGTCACATGACACGTATGGGTCAGACGGTCACATGACACGTATGGGTCAGACGGTCACATGACACGTATGGGTCAGACGGTCACATGACACGTATGGGTCAGACGGTCACATGACACGTATGGGTCAGACGGTCACATGACACGTATGGGTCAGACGGTCACATGACACGTATGGGTCAGACGGTCACATGACACGTATGGGTCAGACGGTCACATGACACGTATGGGTCAGACGGTCACATGACACGTATGGGTCAGACGGTCACATGACACGTATGGGTCAGACGGTCACATGACACGTATGGGTCAGACGGTCACATGACACGTATGGGTCAGACGGTCACATGACACGTATGGGTCAGACGGTCACATGACACGTATGGGTCAGACGGTCACATTTCCCTCACATTCACAGTGTGTTTGTTTGCCTGCTCAGGTGGAGACGCTGCTGGGAAACCTCCTGAGGTTACGCTCTGAGGACCCCAGCATCAAGTGTCTGGTGGTCTCGCAGTTCACACGCTTCCTCAGTGTACTCGAGACACCGCTCCGGTAACTCTCTCACACACACACACACACACACACACACACACACACACGGGCGAACGCACACGCACGGGCACACACACGGGCACCTCTCTCCCTCTCCAACATATCTCGCACACAGACTTGTACACATGTCACACACATGCACACATCTGCACTCTTTCACAAATCATATCTCACATATCACACATATGCACGTTGCACTCGCTTACTTATCACACACACACACATGTAAACAAGTAAAACTACACGAGTCAATTCCTTTGTCTAAGTGTAGAACATCCAATGATGAGACAACACGACCACAACACACTAGAGCTGTTCTGTTATTGGGTCTCCCTCTCCAGAGAGCAGAGCTTCAGTTTCGTGCGTCTGGACGGGACCCTGAGCCAGAAGAGGCGGGCTCAGGTGATCCAGGAGTTCCAGAGCTCCGCCCCCGACAGCCCCGTCATCATGCTGCTGTCACTCAAAGCAGGAGGAGTGGGCCTTAACCTGACGGCCGCCTCCCGCGTCTTCCTCATGGAACCGGTGAGTGACGAGGCGCACCGGCAGGAAGGGATTTGAGACTGTTGTATTATTTACTGTGTGTGTGTGTGTGTGTGTGTGTGTGTGTGTGTGTGTGTGTGTGTGTGTGTGTGTGTGTGTGTGTGTGTGTGTGTGTGTGTGTGTGTGTGTGTGTGTGTGTGTGTGTGTGTGTGTGTGTGTGTGTGTGTGTGTGTGTGTGTGTGTGTGTGTGTGTGTGTGTTAGGCATGGAACCCCGCGGCTGAAGAGCAGTGCATCGATCGCTGCCTGGGCCAGAGGCGGGAGGTTCATGTCACCAAGGTGTCTATTGACTTCTTCATGGTTACGGTTGGCGAGGAGGCCGGCTGCTGAGGGTGGACATTGGGGATCGAGTTCACTGTGAATGATTCCTCTGCTTCTGTCTGGTTGTAGTTCACTGTGAATGATTCCTCTGCTTCTGTCTGGTTGTAGTTCACTGTGAATGATTCCTCTGCTTCTGTCTGGTTGTAGTTCACTGTGAATGATTCCTCTGCTTCTGTCTGGTTGTAGTTCACTGTGAATGATTCCTCTGCTTCTGTCTGGTTGTAGTTCACTGTGAATGATTCCTCTGCTTGTCTGGTTGTAGTTCATAGTGAATGATTCCTCTGCTTCTGTCTGGTTGTAGTTCATAGTGAATGATTCCTCTGCTTCTGTCTGGTTGTAGTTCATAGTGAATGATTCCTCTGCTTCTGTCTGGTTGTAGTTCATAGTGAAGGACTCGGTAGAGGAGAACATGGTCAAGATCCAGAGGAGGAAGCAGGACATAGTGGAGAAGGCGTTCGGCTCCAAAAACAGACCGCAAGACGTCTCGCATTGATGACATCAGAGACCTGATGCAACTGTAGGTGGCGGTTGACGGCATGGTGACCAGACAATCGACTACGTTGTTTCTCAACGGTTGTTGAGCTCAAACTGTTTTGTTTGAGGTGTTGTGCAGAGTCTGATTTGAGGTGTTGTGCAGAGTCTGATTTGAGGTGTTGTGCAGAGTCTGATTTGAGGTGTTGTGCAGTGTCTGATTTGAGGTGTTGTGCAGTGTCTGATTTGAGGTGTTGTGCAGTGTCTGATTTGAGGTGTTGTGCAGAGTCTGATTTGAGGTGTTGTGCAGTGTCTGATTTGAGGTGTTGTGCAGAGTCTGATTTGAGGTGTTGTGCAGTGTCTGATTTGAGGTGTTGTGCAGTGTCTGATTTGAGGTGTTGTGCAGTGTCTGATTTGAGGTGTTGTGCAGTGTCTGATTTGAGGTGTTGTGCAGTGTCTGGTTTGAAGTTTAGCTGTTATTGTTTGTGTGATAGTATTTCTTTCCCGATACACGTGGTCATTCTGCCCGAAATCCTGACTAACGCCACAAGCGGACTTTCCTGTTTCTTGTTCTTTAGCGCTTTGTTCACATGTGTAAAGTACAGGAACTGGTCCAACTTAGAGTTGTGTGTTTGTAAGCCATGTCAAATGTTTAGTTATATATATATGTGGCCTGTTGACGGACCAGAACAAGTCACTCTAAAGGTTTTTACTAAACTTAAATATTTTCTATGCTTGTAGAAAGCTTTATAATAACAATTCTAAGTAGTTTTCCACAATGCAAATCGTACTATTTCACCAGATCTACGCAGACATGCAATAAACATCATCCAAAGAAATGCAAAGCTTCCTAAAATGTTTTGTTTGATGAAGCCTACGTCTGCCAGGTCTTCAGAACAGAGACAGGTAGGTGAAGAGCCAGTTGGTTCACCAGTTTATTTTATTGACCCATCAACAGTACAGTTACAGACCGGTCTGTCCCTCCACTCAGTGCTGGGGTTGACTTCAGCATCCATGCATATTCATTTGTAGTTACTTGGTAGCCTTTTTCAATTTGAAGCAACTTCGTGAATTCCTCATTGGAGCAGGTAAAAGGTGTTAAGGGCATCTTTCTCAAGAACGCCTACAGTTTAGGCAGCGAAACATCAGGGGGGGAAGGGGCATCGAAACTCCTCCACCTTTGGAGCTGGGAGTCAAGGACCCGATGGCCACTACACTCACACTACACTAGTCTGGCGGTTCTATGGAGTGACTTGACCGTGTGAGGAGACAGGATCCGTCTACAGGAGGTATAAGTTGCGGTGTGTGTTTTGTTTTAAGCAACAGAAGAAGTTTGGATTGATCGGATTGATCGGTGTCCGAGCAGCAGTTTACAGCAAGTAAAGGATTTAGTAAACAACAGTGAACAGCGGTACAGCAACTGAGTTACACTACAAACTAACACTTAAAGTAAGAAAACTGGATGATAAAATATATACTATTTATATAATATATTCTCTGGAGGTTGAGGTGCTGGTAGAAATACATGCGGAAGGGGAGGACTTGATCGGGATTACACCATAGACTATTAAATACACACCGTGTTTATCGTGGTGTGTACACAAACAAGAACAGCTATTGTCTTCACTGGTTAAAGGGCCCCTGGTTAAAGGGCCCCTATTTAAACACCAAGTGTGAGTCAGCCTTTACAAGCAATTTCTAAATTGCCGTTGGCATTGACCCAATAACATCAGTGGGAGTCCACCCGGATGTGTGATGGGTAGATACGCCCACCAGTTGGTACAGTCCACTGGGTAGGCTGGTAGACTGAACTAGTCATCGTACATGTGGGTGGACACACCCGCTCTCGTGTCAACGTGTCAACGGCATACTTTAGTCACGTGAGAATTTTGAAACGGCTTGTAATGGCTCACCACTCACCGGATAGTAAAACAGGGGCCCTTTAAGCTTCATTCAGTGATGGAAGCTCTGCCATGCAAAACATCACGACAGGACTGTGTAGTCTGGGGGTCTGCAGAGGGGTGGGACCACTGTGAAAACACTGCAGCTGGTGATTGGCAGCTGGTGGTGATA
The DNA here is from genome assembly GCA_027704905.1 of Muraenolepis orangiensis. Lineage (NCBI taxonomy): Eukaryota > Metazoa > Chordata > Actinopteri > Gadiformes > Muraenolepididae > Muraenolepis > Muraenolepis orangiensis. The sequence goes on from CM051016.1 coordinate 26,581,264, forward strand.
CGATATTCATCAGTGATTCCCTTCAAAATAAAAGCCTCACGGTAACATTCTCCTCTATGTGAAATTGTGTATACTGGGGTGGTTGGTGGGTGCTTTCAGTACGGTGTTGCCACCGGCTGGAAGACTGATTATATTATTAATACATTAATCTATAATATTCTACATTACTCTAATATCCTGAAATGTGAGGTTCTACAGGTGGACAATGTAAGTAGAAGCTTTAGGAGAACAGGAGCAGTCGTAGACCATTGCCACGCAGCAAGACTCACTGCGCTCAAAACAACTGGGAACTGGGAAGATGAACCCTGTGAATTCCGACTCCATGCGTTCACACAGTAAGTCAACTCAGGGGAGTTAACTTAGATGCTCGAAGGAAGTTCAGCATATTGCAGAATACCAAAAAATATATGTATTATATATATATCTATTTATGCAAACACTGGCTAGCATACTTCATCTGTAAAATAGGTGTTAAATTCTACATCATCAATCAATCATCATTTTTAACAAGTCAGCTCATGTTCTGCGAGGTGTCTTGAGCGCAGCATCAGGCCTCTGAAGAGCATCATTTCTTTCTTTATAATTATTTTAAGAATCTCATCCCTCCGAATCAAAGCTCTTCTGATTGGTTGGGCTGTGGAGTGGCCCCGCCCTCCCGCACACAAAAACCGACTGAGGCCTACAATTGGTTTTCCCTGCCTGTCAGTCACTCCTTTTTTTCCCATTCCTCCAGCGTGTTTACTTGAGGAAGGAGTCCAGTTTGCGCTCGATGTGGTCGAAGGAGTCGTCTCCCATGTAGTCCGCGTGGCCCGCCTCCCATCGCTTCTTCCTCTCTTCAGAAGAAACCTTGGGGGGAGGAGGAGGAGGAGGAGCGGCGGCGGAAGAAGAAGAAGAAGAGGAGGAAGAGGAGGCGGCATGGGATATCAACGTCTCCCTCATCTCTTCGTGGGATATCTCCTAGATGACACAAGACGGAACAAATACAGAGCAACGATGAACGAGGCGCTGATGTACTGTATTAAGAGACGCTCCGTGTATATGGAGAGGTCCTGTGTTCCTGTGAGATTCTCCTTCATGCTAGTAGCGTGTTCCGGTTACGGATTCATAACCGACAACGTTCCGTTTCCTGTGGTTAATTGGTTTCTTCCTTCTTCTAAGATCACCACCAGCATTGGTGATAGTGAGCTACAACTTACAGTACAATGTTCTCCTTCGCAGAAACTCACTTCTGAAATGGGGTTCTGAAACTAACTGTTCTTATAAAACACTGAGGTTAAAAGACTCCACTGGGTCAACGCTTAGTTGGGAACAAGAACTGAACCCCATATGTTCTATTGGCCATAGTGAGAACATTTATATTAACCTTACATTTTACCGGTTTTTTTTCTGTGTTTCAGGAAAGGTAAATCTCCACTAAAATGGAGGCACCTTCGTGCTTCGCACGTCCCGGGACGCCAGAGTTTATCGCAGACACATTTGGACACAAAAGCTCAGCAACAATCAAGATAATAGCGACTAGGCAACCAGCTACACTTGATAAGCAGACACACACGAGTCAACTTACATCCACACAGCCCGTGTGGAAGGGCGTGTCTCCGTAGGCCTCCAGCAGAGCCGGCAGCACGGCACCAGAGTAGAACTCCCACCACAGGCACAGATAGTCGGGCTGCACCTGGCACAGGCTGGGCACCAGCGAGTGACCCTTGACCTCCCCGCTCTGGGCGTCGTAAGAGTAGCTCCAGGGCTTCACCTTGCCTAGGAAGTGCACCACTTTAGCCTCGTGGCCGTACCTGTTTTTAGAGAGGGAGAGACGGGTGGAGAGGAAGTGTCACATATGAAGTTGTATCTTTTGTAGGTTTGAAGTGAACAACACACCAGCTAACTCTGTCCCAGTGGGGTTGTAATTCATCTCTCCACCTGACCTTGACTGAGATTTGCACCATTGGAACTATAATCTGAAATTCATTCTCATTACTGGCCCCTTCTGGCCTCTAAGTGAACTGCATCCTGCTCGAGCACAAATTGACGCACTGAAGTGCGAGCTCCGGCTGAGTTGAGACAATAACAATCATAAAGTAATGTTCGTTATAATCATAAACAAACATTGTACAAATTAAAAAGCTATGAAAGAACAGGTTGTTTTTTGTTTTTTGCATTATCCTTTCTTAAATGAGTCAACATGTTCACTCATTTAAGGTTTTGCTGTGTTGTCTAAGCCTTAGACAACACTTCATTTTACCAGTAAAACCGGCCGGTTCAAATAGAACAGAAATCAGCCCACGGGCGGTTCTACGCAACAGAGTCGGGGAAGGTCATTATTATTTTTTTCAAGTTAACTGACAAAAATTACAACAATATCCTACACACAGTCCCCTATAACACAGGCGTATTTCAGAATAAAAACATCTAAGAAACCAAACAAAGGGAAACCAGAAGGCCATGGGGGGTGTGTGTGTGTGTGTGTACTGACTGTTTGAAGGCGGGCAGGTAGGAGTAGATCGCGATGCTGCTGAGGTTGTAGATGAAGGGGAGGTGCTTGGAGATGTCCGCTGTGGCCCAGGTGTTGAAGAAACTGTTCAGAACGCCCTGGTCTCCACCTGCAGACACACACACACCCCCCTTTATAGTGTGGGCCTGTGAGGCCCTTTGGCACTGAAACTGTCACAGTGGTTAAGGGCAATACAAATACATTTGACTTTGCCCTGGAGCACAACCCCCACTAACTACCCCCCCCCCAACTACCTGCTCACAGTCCTTCTCCTGGTCTTCCTGACATGATGTATTAATAGAGAGACAGAGTCCTGTTGACTGCACAGCCAGGGAATGATGCCTGGCCTTCACACCACACACACACACACACACACACACACACACACACACACACACACACACACACACACACACACACACACACACCACACACACACACACACACACACACACACACACACACACACACACACACACACACACACACACACACACACACACACACACACACACACACACACACACACACACAGTACCGCTGCATGTAAAGGGCAAGGGTGAGTCAGAGACGGATAAGACTATTGACCTACGTGTGAACTACGTCAGGCTACACCCGCTACACACTCCACAGCAGCTTGGAGTAGAAGGCCGAGGATCACTTTGTCACGTGTGGGAGACCAGAGTCACCGCACATAGCTCGGGTCCAACACTCTTGACAACAACAACAACTCGTATGAGAAGAGGTATTCACGGCAGAGCAAAACGTTCTCCCGATAAGAGTTACTCTTAATTATTCTGTCGTTCGGCCAACATGTTTCTCTAAAGCGACTTGGGGTATACGGTCAGATAGAGGTCATTAGTGAGCAAGTAAGGGTTAAGGCGTCTTCCTCGTGGTGGACTAGAGGTTAGGATTGAAGTAACCTGCCCCGAGAAACCCCTGGAAATCCTTCTCTGGAATAATGACAAAATGTACCGTCACATCTGGGCTATGTTGTCACTGCGTGAAAGTAAGTCACTGCGTTGTAAAGATTAATAACACACTGTGCCACTACAACTAACAACAAACAATCGGGTCTCACCGTCGAAGCTGCCGTTCTCACTGCAGAACGCCAGCAGTTTCTCGTGCGTCTCATTGGACGGCGTGAAGACAAACACCCCGGAGTTGAAGCAGTCCGGCCAACCGGGATCCGGAGCGGCGGATAGCTCCTCCCTCTCAAACAGCTCGTCTATGTTGGACAACACCTGAGTGAAAGACCAGACAAGGGGGCCATAGGGTGAGATCCCTTTGAGATACAGCCAACAGAATATTTCTACATTTTGATGGTATAGTATATTTAGTCGGTACTTGGTATTGTACTTTTTACTTATTTTTTTATCCTATTCTGTTTTTTATAACTGCCGTCGGGTTTTGCACATAAGATTTTCACTCATTGCTTATACTTGTATAAACTGTGAAGTGACAATAAACTTGACTTAACTATTACTACAATATTAGAATATTATTGGAACATTATAATGTAATATTGAAACAAAATCGATAATTAATGAAATGTCGGAATTAGAACCCTAAACAGGGTTTTCTCTAAGATCTAAAAGTCTAAATCTAAATGGTGAGGATTGAATCCTCTCTATTGGTCACATGTAAACATACAGTGACATGTGTTCTCTCATTTAACCCATCCTAGTGTTAGGAGCAGTTAGGGTTAGGGTCTTCCTCAAGGACACCGTCAGTTTTCGCTAGGAGGAGCCGGGGATCGAACCAGCGACCTTCCGGTTGTGAGGCGACCGCTCTACCTCCTGAGCCCAATCACAACATAGTGTGTTTTCACAGTTGAAATATTGACACTATACGTCGACGGTGGTGGTGGGCGGAGGCTCAACAACGCACCAGGGTGTCTGCGTCCATGAACACACACTTGCTGTAGTGCGTGAGGCTCCAGCAGTGCAGCTTGGTGAAGGTGACGCCCAGGTCGGGACGCTTCATCAGGGCCAGGTGGGCCGTGTCCCCGGACTCCATCAGGTCCACCACGCGCACCTCGTCGAACACCGACTCCAGCACAGTCCTGCGGCACACATGATATATCCTCATCACCGTCGTCCTGGTCACCACCACCACCATCATCATCATCACCACCATCGTCACCATGATCACCATTGCCATAGTCCATCACCATCACTACCATCATTGTCATTATCCCCATAATTGCCACCATTGTCTCCATCATCGTCACTTTCATTATCTCACCATAACTATCCCCCCCCTTAAGGAGGAAACCTTGTGGAAGAAGACCAGTGTGTTCCAGGGATGATAAGGTGTCCATAATGGAACACACACAACGGTAGCATAACAGAGCTAGAAAATGAGTAGCATGCTTTACATCGGAAGTGGGAATCACATCTTGGACAGACACAGGACACGGTCAATGGGACAGCAGGGTAGTCTACTAGTGGTTATGGTGTATGGGAAGGTTCCTGGTTTGAACCCCAATGTCTTCAGGCTAACTGTATGCATCCTTGAGCAAGACGACTAAACCCAGACCTGCTCATGAATGTCTGTCTCTCACACACACACACACACACACACACACACACACACACACACACACACACACACACACACACACACCACACACACACACACACACACACACACACACACACACACACACACACACACACACACACACACACACCACACACACACACACACACACACACACACACACACCTCGTAGAGGGTCTTACCTGCATGGCTCAGTCACATGGGGCCCAATGAGGGCCACCAGTTTCTTGGTGGTCTTGTGTTTCCGTAGCGACTGCCCAAGCACCATCGCTCCCTTAGCGTAGCTGTCGGTCGTCGCCAGCGTCACGAATGCTTGGTCTTGCATGGACGGAAACCCACACCCACACACTTATCAATGGTCATAACTCCACCCTTAATGTTGAGTGTGAATTATGATATAAACACAGTCCTTTCCCTTTCATAACTTTCCATATATGGTCATATTATTGGGGATATATTCTACACTGTGCTGTTGCAGTCGGTGTAAAATTCATTTTAATTTAGGACAAAGTCTAAGTTAGACTGTATTCTAAAAGACAGGCAGTTATTCTTACAGAGTCTCCAATGCTGTTTTTAAAGACTTACTATTGTAGTCTAGTCTAGGGCATGTTCTCAAGGATTATGGCCTATGATGATGACACACTTATGTGCTGTAAATCGGTATAAACCATAGCCTGTAGGTTAAGTGTGAACCCGGTGTGTTATAGTGATAGATCACTATAACACACCGGGTTATCACTATAACCCGGTGTGTTATAGTGATAGATCACTATAACCCGGTGTGTTATAGTGATAGATCACTATAACCCGGTGTGTTATAGTGATAGATCACTATAACCCGGTGTGTTATAGTGATAGATCATATTCGCAGGCAGGCCCACCGTGTCGCACGTGACCTGCTGGCTCGCGACCCGCCGCATGGCGCGCTCAGGGGGGGGGGGGGGGGCTTATGTTTCCGTTTCTTGTTGGTTATTAGGTGTGACGCCTGATCCGAGGAACGGAAAACCGGGCCGAAATATATATATCTATCTATATATAGATAATTATATTTCGAGAGATTTTTTTAATTAAACTATTATTAGTTTGATTAAATCAACTATTAGTTGATTAAAACGTGCGCGTTTCACCGACCACGACGGGGGGGGGCGGGGTGCGTCCCCCAAAAGGCCACCGTCCAGGGCAGCACGTACGCACCGACCCCCCGCAGTGGGTCCCACGCTTATGTCACACACACACACACGCGCACACACACACACCAACGATATACAATGGATAACATGCCGTCTTTCAGAAGACAACGTGTCTGCCGGCAGCGACGTTTAAGCAGAACACACTGCGACGTTAGCGGTAAAGCGGCACGATGCGCGCGTGTCAGTATGTGTGTGTGTGTGTGTGTGTGGGGGGGGGGGGTCTCTTACCCGTCATGGTGCTCAGCGGGGGGTCTCCGAACGCTCTTGCGGGATTTGGACGCAACTGGCAACAGACGCTCAGCGGGGAGCAGGAGTCCAACCAGGGAGCTAAGGGCCACATTCCGGATCACGTGACCAGTGACGACAGACACGCCCTCTTCTTCTTCCTCATCCCCCTGCTCCTCCCCCTTCTCCTCCTCCTGCTCCCCCCCCCCTTCTCCTCTTCCTGCTCCTCCTACTGCCATTTATTATCATTATATCTCGAAACAAAACACACAATATTAAAAGTTGGTTGTTGTCCGTCCGTTGCCATAGAGACCGTAACCGTCTGCCCGGGAAGCTACTGGGGGATTGATGACGTAGAGACTCGCAGTCAAGACACGTCACATGCAAAGATGACACGTACAGCGAGCTCCATCTAGTGGCGAAATGCCGCATTACCCTTTAATTTTTAAATTTTTTTTTTTTTTATATATACTATTGATAGTTTTTTATAACTATCAATAGTAGACCTACTACAATATTAATCCAAAGAAAATGAATAAATACATGTAATACACGCACATAATGAATCAATATAATATGGTGCTATTTCATTTGGATACACTCGTTCACTATTGCACATATTGGCCTTTTCCACAATTTATTTTCAGCATAAAATGTGTCAAAACCACTTGATTCGGTTCACATACACCCCCACCCCAAAATACACAGACATCTTAACATATCAATTGTTCAATTCATATTCAATTCAATCAATTCCTGACATTGTTGCATATTTATCTGAATTGAAACTTCATCAACGCATCACTTATTTAGCATATTATATTCTAATTAGATAATCGATTTTCAAGATAGCAATGTAGATCCTAGATGATCATTTCAATTGTTTTGCTTTTCTTTGGCCTTTTTCCTTGGATCTGTTTTCATTCAGCTCATTCAACTTCCTTGCGCATGTGTGCTTGGGGTTTTACTGAATAATGCAAAGGCTAAGAGAGAACCCCCAGACCTGAGAGAGAGAGAGAGAGAGAGAGAGAGAGAGAGAGAGAGAGAGAGAGAGAGAGAGAAACCGGAGCGGCCCCAGAGAACCTGTAGAGTGAAACTCTGCTGATCAGGTGTCAGATGGAGAAGAGATGTGAGAGAGAGATGCAGGGCCTTAAACGGCTGCCCGTAGACAATAGAGCCACAAGTGGAGCGCCTTCTGACCGGCTGTTTACGGAGCTTCAAGCGGACTGTCTTCTGACTGGCTGTTCATAGAGCCACACAGGGAATAGCTTCTGACTGGGATCACGGTTTTTATCAGAGCCTCGACTGCAATGTCCCCAGAGAGTGTGTGTCTTCAAAGCCACCCGTGGTTCGTCAT